>CM060261.1:11495413-11718215 GCA_030684275.1 Acipenser oxyrinchus oxyrinchus | reverse complement strand
TGTAGCTGGGAGAGCTAACGTATGGTGTACTGTAGGCATGTTTCTGCAGGTGTGGTAGTGAATCATCTGGTAGGCTTAGCTGAACTAGATCACTGTCATGCACAAGGGATCAAACACAACCAAGAATTTGCTTGGAGATGTTCACAATCAATGTTCAGATTGGTGGCGAGACAAACTTAGTGCTTTTGGAGCTGAAGGTGCCAGTGCCAATATGGGCGCTACAGTGGGGGTAGGGGCTCTCTTGAAAAGTGAGATTCGACAACATATTATATCCTTTCATTGCTTGCCCATAGGTTTGAATTAACAATGTTAAGTACTCAAAAATCATTTTCAATGACTCTGGTGAATTCCCAGCCAGAGCCAGATCCACAGCAGCAGGGTCAGTCAGGCAGCAGCAGGTGCAGAGACCCCACCAATAGATCTACCAGCATTACATTTCAGGATATTAAACTTAAGGGCCCCAGACCCATGCCGATTTAAAAATGACCTAAAGACACATATTGAAGAAACTGATGAAATCACTAAGAAATAATAAGAAAGATTTGATAGTTGTATAGAGTTCACAGGCTTAAATTAAGGCCAAATGCCAATTAGTTCAGAGGGCTGAGTTAAGGAACACATTGCCAAAATGCAGAACTGCAGGACATTTGAAGTTCACTTTTACAGAACCAAAGATGTAAGATGACAGCATGAGAAGAACGGTTCCAGCAGCAGCATGTGATCACAGGTGTAGTGTCAGAACAGCAGACCACATGGAGGACAGGTGCAGTGTCAGAACAGCAGATCACATGGAGGACAGGTGCAGTGTCAGAACAGCAGATCACATGGAGGACAGGTGCAGTGTCAGAACAGCAGATCACATGGAGGACAGGTGCAGTGTCAGAACAGCAGATCACATATAGGACTGGTGCAGTGTCAGAACAGCAGATCACATGGAGGACAGGTGCAGTGTCAGAACAGCAGATCACATGGAGGACAGGTGCAGTGTCAGAACAGCAGATCACATGGAGGACAGGTGCAGTGTCAGAACAGCAGATCACATGGAGGACAGGTGCAGTGTCAGAACAGCAGATCACATATAGGACTGGTGCAGTGTCAGAACAGCAGATCACATGGAGGACAGGTGCAGTGTCAGAACAGCAGATCACACAGAGGACAGGTGCAGTGTCAGAACAGCAGATCACATGGAGGACAGGCAAGGCAGAGCAAGGTAGTGTCAGGGAGCACACATGAATAATGAGGCAGCAAACCATTGAGTACAAACATTACATTTCGGTTTTGTATAATTTTAGTGTCTTTTCCTGTATTTTAAGCAGTTGAATATGGAAACAGCCATTGGCTCCTAAGGCAAAAGGCAAAACACAGCGCTCTGGCGTTAGGGGCTGTACTCAGGTAGCTGCATCCTCTTTGTACTGCCAAACTCCTCCCTGTGATCAGCCCGGCCACGGTCTACCCAATCGCTGCCTGCCCGCAGTTCATCACCATGGATTTGTTTAGCAAACTCGTAGCTATATATATATATATATATATATATATATATATATATATATATATATATATATATATATATATATAGTATACTGTGTGGGACATTACTAAATGCTAAGATTAAATTGATTATGGCACTAATATCCTTATTACTGGTTTTAAAGATTAAAAGACTTCAGTAACACTGTGCAAAATGATGTACAGTAATGCCAACACTGTATACATTGCCCAAAACCAAACTAAAGACACTGTGAAAATGTTTGTCAATAGTTTTGCTACATGTTCTACCTCCAAGTATTTTATACTTATGGATGATCAGTTATCTTTATTGCAGTCTTTATCCGTTTCATTATTTGATTGATTTGAGTGCATCTAACTTTAAAATAAAAAGATGCTATAAGAAACTCAGATTGCGAAATTGCACATTACTGTGTTAGAATTCAACAAACTGTACAGACTGTGAAATGCATTTACAGACAGTACTATCTGCCAGGGTTACTGAATAGAAGGGTCATTTTCATCAATGAGTTAATTTTTGTCTATTGATTGTAAACCCAAAAAAGGGATGAAAATATTCAAAAATGTATTTCACATTATTCAAGGCATAGTCAACATAACAAATTACCCACAAGAGTGTGCAAAGTTTTCTTTTGGTTTGTTTTTTATTAAGTTCCATTAAGTAATGTAATTAGGCATTCATTACAAACTAGTTTACATTTTATTTAATAGAATTGGACGATTTACTCAAGTAATTAAAGTGGAGCTACATGCAGTAGCTTACTTAGTTAGTGGTTAATTACTGTAATCAGACAACAGGAGAATGAACTCCCCGTACACACAGAGAGAAAGCAAACTGGAAGAAAGATGACAAAGCATTTCATTTTCAGTGTCTTTTATCAAAAATAACAGCAGATGTTTACTCTGCAGGCAAACAAAAAGAAATATCCAAAATAAATTCTTAGTTTTTTTCTTTCATATCACAATGTATGATGTTTTGAATTATTCCAAGTGTTTTTTGTCTAATTACTCAGATAGTATTTGTGTCTATTTTGTTACTGTGCTTTTTATGTCTGTGTTACTGTACTTTGACTGTTCAGTTCTAGTCATCTGCCATAGACATATGGCTAACACTTTAAATTAAGTGTCTCTAATGACTGTGTATTACTTAGTAAATGCATGTGTGCTTGCACATAATTACAATGTTATTATGCACAGTTATAATGTACTTACTGTGTAAATCTTTTAGCATGATATAACCCTTAACCCTAAAACGAACCCTAACCCTATCTAACTCAAGGCATAAATTGTGCAAAAAGATTTACACATGAAGTACTTTGTAATAATAACATTGTAAGTGTGCATGTATTTAGTAACAACAATTGTAACAACTATATAAATGCACAATATTTAGAGACACGTAAAGTGTTAGCAGCATTTGTAATGCAGGCTAGAGCAGATAAAGTACTTTTATATTACTGCACAGCTAGTGTCTAAAACTAAAGGAGTCTTTGTGGCACATCACTAGATGGCCTCTATAAAGATACTTTGGCTGCATATGATTCCAGGCTATAAGGTATAATATTGATCTAATAAGTGAAGTCAGTGCAAATACTTAATACCACGCAGTCTGTAATCAGCTATCATATTTTTACCTTGAGCATTTTATATATGTAAATGAATTGTATTGGGTTATTATGTAGAAACCGTTCAAATTAACTGTGTAACCTAGCAACCATCAAGGGTTCTTAACAATGGGTGGGATCCCTTACCAGAAGGAGCCTCAAAAGAAGAAGCAGATGCCAAGGCATCCCAGTCATACCAATGAAAGTGTACATCCAGTGCGATTTATCCTTTTAACGCAAACGGAAAATAAACAACAGCAAACCATTTCCCATGGTGAGCTAGTCAGAGTTTTATGGTGGTCCTTGTTCTCATAAAAACGTTAAACAGATAAAAGTAGTGACAGCTCATGTTAAACTATATTGCTGGATAGATAGTATGTCTATAACCCATGGTGAAAACACTTGGAATAGCATAAAGATGATAAGCCGTCCACACAAAGTCCACACACAAGCGGTCGCTATACAAAGAGTTTATCATTCAGAGGCAAGTACTAGCTGCTGTATTGTGAGAACGCTCCAGTGTGATAAAGGACAGGCCCTCTGTGTGTTCTGGGAAGAGTATGTAACCTCTGAGCCCCTCCACTCGCTTCACT
This sequence comes from Acipenser oxyrinchus oxyrinchus, assembly GCA_030684275.1. Classification (NCBI taxonomy): domain Eukaryota; kingdom Metazoa; phylum Chordata; class Actinopteri; order Acipenseriformes; family Acipenseridae; genus Acipenser; species Acipenser oxyrinchus. The sequence continues at coordinate 11,714,512 of CM060261.1, read as the reverse complement.
TCCCCAGGGCCACCACAATCTCCCAGGCCTTTCAAAAGGAGCACCGGATCAGGTTGCAGCTCTAAGCCCTACTTCCGAAATTCAAGGACTGTGATACAATCATTAAAATCTGGAATTCAGCGCGCCAGCTGCCGCAAGTGAAACTCCAGGATATTTGGATTTTTGTTAGTAGTTTTACATTTTCTTTTTTAAAAAGGGTATACGTGGAGCAACTTGGTAAGGGGATGAAATCATACATATTTTAGTCTCCTTGTTTAGATTTGCTTTGCATTATTTTCTCTTTCAGTCACCACATCCTGGTGACTTTTTAAAAACAGAGAAGTTTAAAAGTCTAGAGGTCTCTTTAGAATCCAGTCTAACCTCCAAGTACATCAGGCACACCAGAGTGTGTCCATTTACCTGTCCCCCTGCATCACTTGATCCTGGGTGGATGGATTAAATACCATATTACCATAAACCATGTGGGTTCAAACTAATATGTTGTACTCTGTGACAGTCTAATTGGCAGCCCATGCAAGTTATTCAGGGCTGTAGAAATGTGATCGTGCTCTTCCTTTGAGTCAGGACTCAGCACTCCACTCCACCCCTGACTTGGCAAGGGATAAAGTATGTAGATCAGTGAGAAAGGCATTCCAATAATCAGGGCGAGATCAAGCAAATGAATTAAAGGGACACGGGCAGCTTCCTTCATTAGTGCTGTTCTGGGAAAATAAGACTTTCATTAAAGTCTTTCCACTTGTGCTTGTTACATTGTCTTTGTTTTTAGTTGCACCCTGCTCTCACTCCACTAAGCTGCTTGTTAAAAGTTGTGGTTTTCTTTTGCTAACAAAATGATGCAAATTGCAGTTCTGTGCAATAAATCTGTTAAAACTGATCTCTTGTTGATGTGGGCATGCTTGCAAAACTTTGGATGTGAGTTCCACTTCTAGTCTGGACCTTTGTTTGTAGGTATTTTACCCGTTGTGTGTCTTCGGATGAGAGTTTCTCACTTATATGTCATCTTTGTGTAGAAAACCCTTTACAGCATCATTTTATATTTTCAAAATGACCATGAAAATGTTGCAACATTGGTCTAACTTAAGAATAATAGTTTTTATGAGTCACACGATCCACTTGACATGGAAATCTCTAGCAAGCATCTTTCTTTTCCATCAGTAATCTCATGCCAGAAGGCTGAAGCACTTGCAATGAATAGATGGTATCTGGAAGAATCCCACAGGGATTCCCACATATGTAGTGAACAGATGTTTGGGATTGAATGGGTAATAAATGTCTCGACTCCAACACCACATACATACTGTAGGCAAGAGTACAATGCATAGGTCCCAAGTTTCATCAGCTGGAATTCTGGTCCAATTTGCTGCGGATATGTTGAAAATGACACAGTTTTTTACATCACCTAAACAGTGCTCTTACATATCAGTTTTGTTTTGCAGTTTGTACAGTGACTGCCGCGGGTCTGCAGGTTTTAATGTCAATTTGCCAGTCTGTCCCACGTAATGCGGGTCACTTGAGTGGTCTGCAATATAGGTATGTATGACACAATATATAGTATATCAATATAGATATTGTAGCGTTTTAACAAGAAAGAAGCGTGAAGCAGGTATTCTCAAAACTCGTTTATTCAGCAACATGCAAGCACCACGGCTAGCTCACAGGCTGCCTCTTTTATAGCCCACAACCCAATAAACATTGTAACATTGTGCTTGACCCTCAGCCAATCAGTGGCCGCTACCCCTAACCCTGCAACAATGTAATTAAAAAGTAAGTAGCAGGGTTCCGAAAAACATTTTTCTTTTCGTTGTTAACATCCTGACAACTTTTTATAACTTTAAAGTCTGTTTCAAAGCTCTTTTCAAAATGTTCGCTCTAGTGCACTGGGGTTTGAGATCTGTCCTCTAAATCACTGCAGGAAGAGCAATTTTTAAAAAAACATAACAAGTGCTCAGGCTTTTCTTTTCCATTACCACATCATGGATTGTTATTGCTGTGTTACCTGTTTGACAATGTGGGCAATAATCCTTACACTGTCAGTGCACTACAGCGGACATTTTGAAAAGAGCTTTGAAACAGACTTTAAAGTTGTAAAAGTTGTCACGATGTTTACAGTGAAAAGAAAAATTACAGGTACGTTAGTTAAACAGTTGTAGCAACACGTGGGGACGATATACGTTGTATTTTCGAACCCCGCTACTTACTCTTTAAACCCTGTCCAATCAGTGGGCTGTTATCCACCCCTCCCCTAGCCCTTGTCAGGTGTGCTCAGTGATCCCGGAGAGCCTTTTCCCCGCTCTTGGTAGGGGTCAGCGCTCGTGCAAAGTTGCATCAATAATCCAGAATGGGGAGTAGGGCTGCAAGCAGGGGAGCATTCCTACATGCGGAAATCACAGGTGCAGGGTTGTGCAACTCAGTCCTGCACACAGCTCTGCAAGGCAATGCTGTCCAGCACAGTTCAATCACAGTTCCACAGACGCACACACAATAACAAAGCTCCTGTGCCAGCCCTCTGTTACAGTATGTGTGTTATATGTGTGTGCATGTAAACAGTCGCAAGTCCGAACAAAAAAAAAATCCTTTAACTGCTTTGATTGTGAAGAAATGAAGATTTGTGATTTTAAAACATCTACCAGCATTCTTAAAATATGTAGTAATCAGGATTTTTGGTATTTGTATCATTCAAAACTAAGGAGGCAAGGAATTCAATTTAGATTTGAAATTGCAAAACCAAGTGGTTTACTTGCAAACTACATTTTGAGCTTTTCTGAGTTTGAGTGATTTATTCTTTTTCCCAATCTATCAGGTATTTGTTAGAAATCTGGTAGAAACTGGGACTACAAGCATGAGCTGCTGATTACTTTGAAAAGAATGCCTGAGCAACCACTAAAACAAAAAGAACCGGAATTAATCAGAGAAATAAGAGCTCTCCACCCAGTGAGCTCTCCACTCTCCACTCAGACAATATATACAGGTATATATATACATTATATATTGCATTATATACATTAAAAGATGCTGATAGTGTGCCTATATGGGTCTGGGGAAAATGTGTTACTAAACCCAGCGTGGCCATTATATGAATTAATAATATGCTTTTCATCTCAGACAGACAGTCTAGGAGAGGTCACTACAGAATTAGTAAATGTTGTCCAACTTCAGATCTTGCATCTAAAAACAGCATACAGATTCAAGGAAAATCATTAATGGTGTATGATAAGTGTTGGGATTAGAGAAATCAGAAGCATTAGTGTTTTAAACTGCCTTTTCCCCTTCTAGGTATTAATAATACTGGGCCATCTTTCACACACTGCAGCTAGTCACAAGACCAGAATAACAGACAATTTTAAGAAAAATACCTTTGCATTGATGTCTAGTAGATTCTAAGAAATCATGCCTGTGCCTATATCCTTTCAGTAATATAAATCATACAATTTAAATGGATAGACACAATTTATTTAAGCTAATTCAAGCACAGGTATGCTCCAGTTGTCACAGTTCTCATGCATAAATGTCTCGTATTGCAGGCTAGATCGCCCACCCTTCTTGTGACCAGGTCTCAGTGTGGAGAATAGGCAGTAAAGCCCTGTGCTGTTCCAATGACTGCCCTCCCCTCCCTCTGCAAGCTGGTATCAGCCTCTTTGGTGGCCATAAGCAAGGCATCCTACTCACTGTAGTCATGAAAGAGTAGTGGTTGAATGGACTGGGGTATTGCAGTACATTTTTATACAACTTGTCAGAATAATAGATTGCATTGTGATGTGTTATCAATAAACCCTTCCTTCCCAACCTTGCAGACAGGCTTTATATCAAAGGCTGCAAATCGAGCTGCATTCAATAAAGCCAGGACAGAAAGAAGCTATCTAGAGAAGTATTTCAAAGCTAAACCTTCACAGTGCAGACATAATACAGTGCTTAAAGGATTGTTAATAAAACCCAAGTTCATTTTAAATCAAGATATCATCTCAATGAAAAGGTCTCATCACCAAGCACACTTGAACTTGGTCAACCAAATTTGCCACCTATGTTAGGCTATTTTGTATAACCCAACTGAATGTATGACATGTACTCTTACATAGAAAGTAGCTTCATATGTCCCTTCCCTTCACAATGCTTGCAATCATTCTCAGTGGTTCTGGGTTCAGCTGAGTTATTATTGACTGTTGAGCATCCTTCAGCCAACCAGAGCACATGTTTCACCTGCTGTATTCAAAGACTCATCACAACGATCAACCGTACCATATTGAGTGAGTATGTACCGTGTGTTATTCTCAATATTGGTATGGTTGACATCACCTTCCTTACACTGCAAAGTCAATTCCAAACCATTCACCCAACTCAGCCATTTAACTATAGTCTCTGAAGCAATCTTTTCTCTCTTTTCAATATATGTTGTATTTTGCAGACCAGCAGTATATAACAGAGTTATGGGACTGCAAGTATCTGTGAATAGCTTATACTGAGTGCACGAACAATTGCATTTGAAGCTATTTACTTTTAAGATATAAAAGAATACACGTCTGCATTCTTGTTTTCCTCTATCCCTCTCCAACGCAGGTAACGCTAGTTCCTCCTTGCTTGGTCTTTGTTACAGACAGAGTCTCAGCTTTTAACCAGAACACGCCTGGCAGAACTTGAGCACAAACCCTTCTTCATGTCTCCGCGTCAAGTTAATTAATAAATCTGATATTCTCCAGGTCATCCTGGGACATCTGGTCACCTTGTGTATAAAAGCTGAAGTCATCTGAGTATGAAAGCCATACCACAGCACAGAATTTAAACCCTGCCGTCTGTGTGAGCGGAGATGTCAGCTGGTGTTTCTGTGATTTAAATCACTGGAATGGTGAGTGTCATGACCTCAACTTCTCAAAAACTGTAAGCCTGTGGTGCCTGTCTGATTACTGAATCATGGTCAATAACGGCATGCTGTATACGTCCAGGTTATATTCCACTGATAAGACCTGTCCTTCAGCTAAAAATACCCATTTTGTGCCCAATTTGTGCCAAGTGTTGCTATATAGTTGCCTTCAACTTGTACATTGATCTTTCCTTTTGGGACATGCAGGGTGCCCGAAAAATTGTTTTGGCTGGTTTTACAGATTCCTAGTAGCAATAGATATGGACTACATGACTTAGTCCTATTAATTCCATCTATGGAATTGATAGGAACATTCTCAAAAAAGAGACTGGCAAGTTAAGGGTTAAAGCAATGTTGTTAGTGCTGCAGGGTTCCAATCTGTGCAATACGTGTGGAATTGGGCTTCTGTTTTATTGCTAATTCAATCTTCAGTCTGGTTTTTAATGTGGCTCTCCAATGTAAATTGTAGCGTTATTGATTTGTGTAGGCTGTAGCTGTCAAGCCAGACTGCTCTTATAAACCAGATGAAGCATTGCAGTGACCTTCCATTAGTAAAATGCTTTGTAAATTAATACATCAATTAATAAAACCTACATAGCAAGCTAGGCTAGGAGGTACAAACCGTAAGAAACCATGTCAATGAAGTAGACAAGCGTTTTGCACAAATGTTCAAGACACTCAAGACTTCAAGGAAAGTGTCCAGCAGTGAGCTGGCTGGCTCTGTGCTTGAGCCAAGCCTCTCTCTGTGAAAGGGTGATAGCATACTTCTGTATCTGTGGGCCTGGAGAAAGCTATAGAAATCACTGTATGAAAGCACTGGAGTCTTCTAGGAGAAAGATATTACAGCTGTCAGCATCTGCAGAGTCACACTGCCACAGCAGGCATTGTGGAGAGTATAAATGGTACCAGGCAAGGGGCAGTAGCATGTGTGGACAGTGCCATCTGCAGGCAGCTTTGATACATACCTACTAGTGTCCCTGGTGACCCTTAATAGACCATAATAATAGAAGCATGACTGCACCATCTGTTTTACTTGTATTGTTAATACAGAAATGTATGTTTCAACTATGAAGATTTTTTTATCTTATGAAGTATGATACAAAAAATAGAAATATGGCTTGTCATTTAAAGTTGTATCTTTATTATTGGTTTTGCTTCCATGACAATAGAAGTCCTGTAAACAATATTGGAGTCTTGTCTTTATTATCATACGAATGACCTTTTTATATATGGTTGCAGCATTATGTAAGCAGTATGAAAATCGGATAGACTTTGGTGCGTTGACAGAATAGGAATTTTATCATACTTTCTTCCAAAGCTGTGCAAGGAACTGCAGAATCTAGACCTTGTTGGCTATCATGTTTGTTTACATTCCAAAACTTTGAAACAACTTCCAAAGTAAATATTTCATTTTGGCCACCTGCAAAATTCCAGTCTTATGGTCCCTTTGTAGTTCTAAAAGCGGGACAGGGTTCTGGACATGTAGAATCTGTCCCCTACTTTGGACAGGTCATCTATTCACGTATCAGGGTTGGAGGCATTGAGAACAAAATGCAGGTCTGACCTTTACGATGAGACCGCACTTCCTCCGCATCCCTGCATGCTGTTTCAAGATGTCACATGACGGAACATGGAGGACCAAAGTGTGAGGCTTCTGAGAGTTCTAATAAAACTCCAAGGAGCTCCTCAGTGTTTAATCGCTCCACATGTTTTCAGTGTCTCAATATTCCTTCATGAGACGCTTGAAGTACACCTATAACCCAAGATGTTCCATCACCTGGAATTTTAGGATTGAGACATCATTTAAAAAAAACAACTATATGAACATATTTTTTAATTTAACATCATGCAATCAAAGAAACTACAAAATATTATCGCAAAAGTCTACCGGAAGCCATAATAGTAGATTTTAGATTTTGAAATGTCACATTTTTCGTTAAGTATATGGAAAACTACAAAGCACTATGTAATTCAATATGTTAACGTAACATTATTCAGCAGGTTTCATTCGACTTTATGAAGCACAATGAGCTCATTCTATAGGATGATGCAAAAAATAGCAAGGACTGAGCGGAGGTGCAGCCCTGAAATATCTCAAAGGAAGCATCTGTAAATTGGGCAGGGAATAAAAATACTGAGAAAACCGGACAGAGGTCGCACACACAGATAAATAAACTAAATAAATATAAACAGTCTTGACCAAGATAATCAGACCAGGGCTTGTTATTGAAAAATCCCCAACCACACAGCCTTTAATGAATCCACTGGCAGGAAACTAGGTCATAGATACCAAGCCTAGATCTGTACTCTGTCCCTTGTGTAGTGCTCCAGACCACAGCTAATACACTCCTTTCTGCTCCATTCCAGTATCTCCTAGCTCCAGCTTGGCTCTGCAATTTATCAATATATCCAGCCACCAATAAATGCCTCCACACACAGGCGCTCACACTAAAAAGCCACTCAGCTGACTGGAGTAGAAACTGTCATCCACAATACAGGGACCTTGGAATGTTCCACATAGTTCAGAGGGTACTCACCAGGAACACTACAATACCATTAAAGAATCAAACATTTAGCACTATAGTACTAGTAGTAGTAGTAGTTCATTTAATATATTTTATAAAGGAAACTGTGAGAACTTTGAACAGATAGTAATTCATATTGGATAAGATTTACTGGAATCGTCAAGTTAGCTCTAGTGAGTGTTTTGGTGTAGCTGTGGTGCAACTAGCGCTCATAGAAATGTTAATGTGAATATGGTATTCCTGTTCTGAACAGGCAATTACTGGTAATAGGGCGATGTGAGAGAGAGAGAACCTGCAGGCTATCTTTGATTTTATTTCTATTAAACGACTGCAGATCACTCACACCATCTTCATGGCTATCTCACACTGAGACTGTCCTTGAGAAAAATATTCTGCCCTAATACCTGCAGCACTGGAGATGAGCTAACGGTGGGTTAATAAAACTACATTTACGAGACAGAATAGAAAAAAAAGAGAAGACAGTGGCTTTGGCATACATTTTCCACTTTCCTTTATTAATATGGGTTCAAAATGCCCCTTCATTCAAGGTAAAGTACTATTACAATACATGCTTTTTAAAGGAATATTTTTCCCTTTTTAATTTGTATACTATTTTGTATCTGTTTATTAAACCATGGTATTTGTTTTTAATCATCATGTATCCCATGGATGTTTGGTATGTTTAATAAAGTTACCTGCATATTTTCCACTAGGATTGTCTCTGAGCATGGTGGGGTTCTATAATGAGGACAATATAAAAATTAAACACTGCAGTGTGCACTGGTAATTTGAACCTGACACAGTTTCTTAAAAGGATTTGAAATTGTAATTCTGGCAAACTCACTGTTTCAGGGGGAAGAAATGACCAGTGCACACCCTTGGTGCTCATTTGTATACAACTCAGACTACCCAAAAGGTAAAATATTCAGTGAAATATGCCATATATCCCACTCAGAAACAGAAATAATTGATAATCAAGTTTCAACCATTTTCAAGCAACAATCCCTCTGCACAGTCTGAATACAGAGGAAAGGTTACGATGACGGTAGTCTTTGCTTTTCATGTTGAACAGACATGACCTGTCAGCGCCAAGATCAATAACACCATTTATTTGAACAGTTCTGTGTGCCATCTTGCATAGTCACATGCTCAAAGAGTCACATGTCTCTACTGCTAAATTTGTCAGGAAAAAAATGTTTCTCAAATTAGAACCCAGGTCTACACCGGGACACAAGTTTCTCAAAACACTGGACGTTTCCTTGAGTATAATGGGCTTAAAAAACAACAGCAAAGTTCCCTTAATCTGTAGTATTCATTCTGCATTAACTATCTGCTAATAGCAGCTGACACCCACAGATAGATTATTCAATTGGAACTGATTAGATCAATAAGCACAATGAATGTGTCCTTTAAAACTACTAAAGGCCTCTACACACCTGACACGATGCGATAAGTGAATGTGTCATACGACACACTGCACCCCCACAAAAAAAAGATGAAACACGTATTTATGATACGAGCCATTCACACTGCAATGCGACGGGCAACACTGAAGCGATGCGAAAAAAAATAAGATTGATGTCTATTTTTGCGATTTTGTCGCACGGCAGCTAGGGAATTGACCAACGAGGAACAGCTTCCCTTGCGCGCCTTCAGTAAACAATGGTGGAAGAAAAGATAATTCTTGCAGTATCAAAATACCTGGAGCCGTACAATAAAGGACACAAAAATTATAGACAAGGCAATGAGGGAGAACAACTGGCAGTCCATTTCCAGGGAACTGGATATAGCTAGTGTGTATGATTCGTTTACCTTTACTGAAATAAGTATTCTGAAAAGCTATTATGTATTCTATATTTTTATTAGCTGTATAACAGGACTATCATACGTGTGATTTTTTTCCAGCTGGATACAATATGAGGAGAATCGTCTATCACATTGCACGCGCCCACCGCCCTGCAGCGAAAGTACCATTTTATCGCAGGACGCAACGCATAGCTTGAGGTTACACGGAAGCACGTTTTTTTAGACCCCTTGTACCAGCCACTTATTTTCAGGGGTAATGCTGAAATAAGCACATATAGGTGGGTGATGCAGTCCAGGGTGGTTAGTGTAACAATCCAGCCGTTATCAACTCCTAAATATGCCATGAACAATGACACATATTTTTATTGAGGACGTGCACTGGCTGGGTGAATATTTGAGGCTCCAGTCCTTGCCTTACTTTCCTTCATGGTTTAAGGACTTTGTACTGCAATGATGGCTGAGGCTGAATGATAGCCACCCAGATACGGCCAAGCACTGTTAGCAAACAAGTAAATATATTGATCGCGGCTGCCTTCAGCTGAAAGAGCCAGTAAATCTGCCGACCCATTGTCTGCAGCTCTGCCGGGATTCACTGGGAACGCTGAGGTCACACTATCAGACCCACCACCCTGCGGTATATTTTAAACTCTGTTTGTTTTGAACAGTGGCTTATTAAGAACACTGGAAAAAAATTGTGTTAGGTCAAGATCATGAGATAAAATATGTCAGGATTTTCGACATTTCATACTGTAGAGATTTCAAGATCATTTATCTTGTGATCTTGAGATAAATTGAAATGGCAAGATTTTACCCCCAGTTGATTTTGTTTTTATATAATGGCAGTTCTTTCACAGTCTTGTCTGTCCATAAATTATAAAGGAACTGAACTGACAGGAATGAAGGATGAAGGAGAGTCCCATTCAGCCGTATACAGTCAGAAAGAGTGGGTGGCAGAGGAAGGATCATGCCTTTAGTGGCTATACTGGCATTATTTCATACCCATTATTTTTCACTACCTCCCAGTTCTATACAGGCACTTTTTGGGTTTCACTAAATATCTCAGAAATTCCTAGAAGCCTGAACTCAAGTCTGTGTCTGTGTAAAAAGAAGATGGATTCATAGTTTACTATTTTTAGCTCACTTTTTAAAAGATAGTCAATGATTAGCAGCAGTGAAATAGTAATGAATAAGATCATTCATTATCAGGACTGTTTTCCAGTAATGATTTTATTACTGTTTAGTTTCAAATCTTTTGCATTCAAATTTCCCAGTGCAAGAATGTATTGATAATAAATTAGTTACAAAAGTTTAATTTGTTAATTATATAGCTAGTGTAAGGCAGCGGGTTGTGTGAGACAGCAGGGAGGGGTTAAAACCTCCCTGAAGAAAAAATGGCACCTCTTTTGTTTAGTTTAATTGTTTTACTTTATTGTTTAATTGATTTGTGAATTGTTTTATTATGAATCATTCCCTGCACCTGGTGCTTATTATTAAAGTGGGACCAGGTGCAGGGTATTTAAGAGGAGCAGTTAGTCTGCTCTGGGCTGCTGAGTAGGAGGAAGCAGAAGAAAGGTGCTCTGCTTCCGAGCAGTCATACAAGAGTAAGTGCTGCGTAAACCTGTGTGGGTTTGTTTGTGTGCCAGGTAAACGGCTTAGCCGTCCTGCAAGTTAGTCAGGGAATAACCTGTGTAGTAAGTACTCCAAAACGGAGTTAGGTTTTTGTTTTGTGTTTATTTTTGTGTTTATTAAAAGTAGCGCAACTGCGCTAGAAAATCCATTTCTGTTGTTGCTGGGTCGTATTTTTAAAGGGCACGAACCCGTGAGTGGTGAAATCTTTCACACTATATTCATGTTCATTTTTAGATATGTGTAAAAAATATATACACATATATTATATTGTCACATACATATTGATAATGAATTGATAGAACACATTTTCATATAGATACAATTATATAAATCTAGACCCTATTACTAATGGTCTACAGCCATCAGAAATGATCAGATGCAACAATAAGATGAAGCATACTGTTGAATTATTCATATTTACCTTTGTGTCATCCAAGATATAAAGCATGTGATGCAGTAAGATATCTCAATGCTGTGTTTGCTGTTCCCTCGTTCTACACCAGGGTGCAGGATTTCTCTGCTAGGAGCAGGTGGAGTGAGGTCTGAAGATCAGTGCACCTTTCAGCACAAGAGCAACTTCACAAAAACACTGAATTAATATGATATATTTAACATGGGATTATCAGTGAAAACTCATTTTCATTTTTACCCATCTAATAAAAGTACATTGTAACCACGCTTAATAACATTGTAATTATGTAAGTACACATGTATTTACCAAGTAACTACTATGTAAATACACAGTAATTAGAGACACTTAATGTGAAGTGTTACCAGTATGCTTTTAAAGCTTCTTTCAGGGCTTTCCAACAACAAAACACAATCATTGACACAAGAATCGAGTACACCCCTTGAGATGGAATGACCTAATTGAAATTCAGTTGTAAAGACAAGTTCTTACATCATATTGTGCAACATAAAAGGATTTCTGAAGGAGGCCAAGCCCTGTAATCAATAGCCAAGAGCTGTCATCACAGCCAGCCTCCGCATTTACCGTGTCTCGTGTGTGGGTTTGAGGGCAGACTGGTGTGTCTGCACGGTCCCTGTGCTGGACACTGCTGTCTGGGATAGCACACTTTGGGGTGGGGATATTCAGTCAGCAAATTGGAATGAGCTTGACAGCCCTTTGAAGTTTTAAGTGTATTGAAAAACAAAAGCATAGGTTAGAAATAGGCCCCTTTGTGTGTAATTGTGTCGGAAAAGTTATTTTAATGGATATGAATTCTGCTATAGTTCTTCACCTGTTTTTAATGGCATCACAAAAACGCAATGTGTATTTTAAAATATTTGAAGTTCTATTCCTGCAAGACTATTCAGGCTCAGTGCCTCAGTGTCAAATACACATATGCATGAGCCTATTATACACAGTAATATACTGTATGCATTGAGAAAACTTAGTAAAAAGCAAGAGGCACAAAACGCACTCATCTGAAAACCTTACGACTGAAAACGTGCATCTGCTGGTAATGTAACGTAATATGTCAGGGTCCTGTAAAGTATGATAGTCCTGTAAGCTATTGAATGATCAATTAATTGTTGCATCTTTGGCAATACTGAAAGGAAACACAGGTGTAAAAATGTAGATTTATGTTCTGGTTAAAATAAAACGTATACTGAAGTCTAGACTGCACTCCAACACAGTTTACTGTACACTACTGTATGCGCTACTGGCTTCCTGAATAAAGCTACTCTGCCTTTTCAGCTGTCCGGTTGATGCTTTTTATAATATAAAGCTCATTAATTAGCCATTTCAAAAGCAAAGAATGCAAAAACAGCCTGATTGAAGCACTTTATAATTAGGTTTTCACGGAGGAATTTCATCCAATTATTACCATGTGCTCAAGGGTCATTCTGCTGTATATGACCCAGCGCCTTCCCTAATAACATCAAAGGGCCATTACTGTAACATATGGGTTCCCTGCTCATAATCATGAAAGTGAAGCTGAATGTTTTTAGTTTCAAGAGACGGAGCCAAAACAAAACTTCATTACCATATCTGAAAAACATTAAAGGAATTTCCTCCCTTGGCTGTCAGCCACACACTTTTATTTTCAATCAGGCAGTGATTATTAAGAAGAAAGGGTTGGATTGCTTTTTCTTTCTTTCAGCCCCTTTAGTTGGTATTTGGACATTTCGATTTCAGTGGAGATCTCTTTGCTTTTGGGGGTATTGGAGTAGACCTTAACTACTTACGATACAATTCCGTTCATCGTATCTAATACTTATTATCATCACTTTGTACATTTCTGATATTTTCCCATATGAAAGATGTCAACCGTGTATTTAGATTGAAAGGTCTTTTTAACACTGCTTCCTGCACAAGCATGGGTGAAGACCAGTACACACTCATAAAGAGAATTTCAAACCTAAACTCTGCTATAAGAATGTGGCCTGGCATGGAGTATAGAATAATACAGCGGCAGTGTCAAAACTGTATTCACTATTCTCTACAAAACAGATACTTAACAAAGTGTGGACATTCCCAGATAATTTAGTATTGAACAAATCAACCTGCTCCGCTCTACGGTTCTTTAGAATAAGCAGGCCTTGCTTAATCACAAGCGTCACTGTCGGGCGTACCCACTGTAGCTGATTGAAAATGCACTGCCACCAATCTGCAATCCTCAATCTTATGACAAGCCAAATTATCATTTTGAGATATCTTGAAATGATTTAAAGATATGTGAAAATGCATTTTAGATATCTCATTTCAAGCTCCATTTAAAGATATCTGGAAATCATTTTTGAGATATCTCTAAATGTATTTCAGATATCTGGAAATGATTTAGCAATATCTTAAAATATTTAGAGATATCTATAAATTCATTTGAGATATCTCTAAATGATAACTTGCTTGCCAAACAATCTGGACACCAATAAGCTTAAACTGATATCTCTACCACCACAGTGTCCCCGCCAAGACACTGCCCCTAGCAGGCTGAGAAAGCATTGCATCCACCTGACATTACCTTCCTCGCATTCACACACAGCTAGTGCTGCAAGGCACCAACAGAGAACCTGGTACCATCCAGCACCTGACTTCACTGAGAGCCAGTGTCGGCTCCTCCCCTGTTACAGTCCGTCCCCGTCCCGTCCCCGTCCCCCACTAAGAGATGGTCCCGCCAGGCAGGTTCGAGGCATGCTTAGTGTTGCACAGCAAAGTCAAAGCTAGGTTCGAGCCCAGGCCTTTAGCAATGAAAGGCTTCAATTTAGAATAAAGCACCTGTTTAAGGATCTTTACAGCAAAGAAAGTCCATTAACAGGTTCAGACCAACAGACACAGGAAATGTATTGTAATTGAACAGTTAGCCTGCACAACAATAAGGGATTAGTGAAAATTGTAGTGAAGCTAATGGAACAAAGTTAGAAAGGTTTTGCATAGTAAAAGCATAGCACAGCATAGGTAAAGATTGTAAAGCCCAGAGATGTATGGAAAAGTACAGTATATAAAAAATACCTGGTAAACTATAGGAAAAAGCATGGGAAAAATGCAAAATGTCTGTGCAACTTTACTGTGGTAAACTTTTAAAAGGGATGAGAAGCCACTTGATTGATTCATTGAAATGCTGCAGAACTCACTAGATAACACACTGTCTTTAATAATAAAACACAAAATCACAGTTCACCTAAATTGCAATTTTCAGTCAGGAAAAACATTGCTGTAGAAAAACCCTGCTGCTGCTGCTGCTGCTGCTTTGTTGTGGAAATGTTTGCAGTCGTAACAGCTTGGTAACACCGCCCACTTGGGGTTCACACTCTGCTGCACAGCCATATGTGAACGCACACTGACAAACAGCAGACAAAGTCTCAGGCTGCCAGCTCCATCTAGTAACAGCTACTGGGAATGGACAGCAATACAAAAGGAAACAAGATGCATAGTGGCTGCTCTAGATTGCACTGCCTTATACAGCTATACTTACCCTGACCTAGCCTGTATTGCACATGTCTTTGGTGAAAGTGAATCTGGCAACTAGAGCTGCTGCAATAGAAACCTGTGAGCATGTAATCTGAAGCTGCATACTCTACTGTGTTAATATCATTTGAAGGTATGAACAAAAAGAGTCCCAGTGCAAAGCAGCTTGAACCATTCCAGGTTTTACTTTCCATGAGCAAAATGAGCCGTACTGTGAGATTATACGTGGTTGTTAAGAGTTTTCAGCATGCTTCCATACATCAGCCTGTGCAATCTTCTTGATCAGATATCAGGCCTTGTCAACAAGCCAGTTTGTTTAAATGGTCTGTCCGTCACATGACTGGTAATGTGTTTGGTAAACAGCATTCTGCACTATATAAAAGCTGCATCTCCCAGTTTGAAGTGAGTTTCAGCCATGTTGGGAAAGACAGATCTTCACTATTAGCAATTCTGGAGACCACTTGGCTGCTTATAACAAAACCAAGACAGCTTCTCCGATGGAACAAGCAAGACAGAAACATGCATCCCCGCCACTCTGTAAATTAGATCATCTGTATGACAAAAAGTTGGTGACCAATGGCAATGCATTGTTAAATGACAATTGGTTCTCTAGATATACTGTAATGTAAATAGTGTTACCATATGTACATATGACTGCCTCCACTATATCCTTGTCGCTGCATATTTCAGCCCTTGTGGGGGATTAGAAGAGGCAGTTATTCCTCTAGAACAATTTAAACACTTTGAAAGTCATGTATTGTTCATAAAAACTATTAAAAACCATATGCATCACTATGGAGTTAAATGAGTACTATGGCACATGAGTACTCTGTAACATGGTTGAATTATTAATGTGCCTTGGCTCATTATACAATCAGTGGGTTCAGGATTCCTAGACAGCAGCACTGGACTAGACTCCACTAAGGAGACACGGTCTGATGATTAGTAACATATTGACAGAGGTTTCCAGTGAATTACCCCCAACAGTCTCCCCTCTGTTCTCCTGCGGGAATCATTGATGGGAAAAACACAGGTCTGGTAACAAATACGGAGACTGTGTCTCTTATACCCAGACTTGAAAGTGCATTGGAAAACCAGCGAGCATCTCCACACTTCAACCTGCCTCTCATCCTCATCATGTAAGGTTTAAAATAAACATGTAATATTGTATTCTGTGTATAGATATGCATTTGGAAGGAGTCCCATGTTAGCCTGGTTTGTAAGTTTTCTATTGTAATGTTCCCACAGGGGTACAGGGTTAGAATGGTAAAATGGTCTCTATTGTATAAGTCCATTATATGTGAAAGGGCTGTGTCAGCTAAAGTGAAAGTGTCGGGTTCAGGGCCAAATGAAATGCAAAACTATATAAGCTTGGAGGAGACTGTATTTCAGTGAATTGCTTGGGTTGAAGTGGACTGATCACAACTCTGAATCGGTCTGAAAGGGCGTTCTTGGTTGAAGGTAATGAAGAATGGGTTGCAATAATTGTGATGTTTCTGTATCTTGAATAACCAATGAATGTAAACAAGTGTAATCATGTATTGACTATATCATCTGTTAAGAATAATCTTTAATTAATCAATACACTGTGTAATTGGGATCATTATAAAAGTAGAATTGTCTGATTCATTCTAATAAATAATAAAGTTACCACACCCTACAATCATCATCAAATTATTGGGCCATCACAAGATGTTACATTCTACTGTATGTTTATGAGTGTTCAGTGTATACCTCTAATCAAGCTGAGAGTGCATTTCTCACACTTTTATGAGTCATGCCTGCAAGCGAAGCAAGTGGGGTCTGTCATACAAAGAGTTTACAATCACATTTAAAAATATGATTACTTACATTATATAGTGTGGGTATAAACTGCAAACTTTTTTAAAAACAAACAAAAAAAAACAATCTACCAATTTTAGTTCTGTAGCAAAAGTCAGTTTAATATCCTTAGAGCTGTTTTCCCTTTTAGTTAATGCCACAAAAGAAAATGTATTCCTTCCTTCAGTTCAAGTAATTAAATATGAAATCGATTTCGCTGTCGGCCTTTCTAACAAAATTCAGCTCCTGCCCTCCTTTGTTCTTCTGACTACAAAAATTCAAAGAGATTTCACCTGCCAGCCTGCTGAAAGTAGTAATTAGCACTTGAATACACCTGATCATCTGAAAAAGCATGCCTCAATTCTAGACTGTTACACATTTCATCAAGACAGGACAGAAATGCATACTCCAAGATCACATTTTCCCGGTACTGAATATAATGGAAATAATTGATTTAGTTATTTATCAGCTCTCCATTGAGTTCACCAATTTACCAGAGCCTTTTTTATACACATCGTATCTACACCACCTACATAATGCATGATCATCACATTTTGAAAACGTGATTTGGAATGAAGTGAACAGAGATCACATGCTTTCAAAGTGTGTGATCGTGTGTTATTTAGGTAGGGTAATAATGTGAACTTCTCATGAATAGCATGCTGCTTTATACACCTTTAACTGTTATACCACTTTGACAGAGTGCCAGGCAGAAAACAAAAAGAAAATCTTAGGTAATTACATGAGAGCGTGAGGCTAAGCCAGAATGATTTCTATCTGGACCATTGAGTCTGTAAAACTCAATCTCCTCTCATTCCAGTAACAAACTGCAGCTGCCTATCTGCAACCAGACAAGTGTAAGGATCACATCTTTCAATAGTTGGCATTTAAAAAGAATCCTCCTACCTCTAGGAGAATATTACTGTTCACAGCCTTCTATTCTGGCTACATTTCATAAGCAGTCCTAAATTTAACTCTTTCTCATTGGATGCTCATTAGGTAGCTTCTTCTAACAGAGAAGCAGGTTGGAGAATCCCATATCATCCAGCAAGCCACAATCTTAACCAGGCATGACAGAGTCCCAATTCAAACCGGTTCCCTCTTTGCAGATGGGAACAAACTGGATTAATTTCAAACGGCTTTGAACTCCCATTGTCAGAAAGGTGCCATTATTAAACCCCACCACGCCGATAGATTTGAAAATACTGTACTGCGTTGATTTTAGTTATCTGAAATGTATTGCCCAGGTACAGTACATGTTATGCATTACATAGTGTGTGTAAAACAGTTGATAAGCATTGGTAAATCAATAATAAATACCATTCATTGCAAATGTATATAAAACAAGAAAAAAAAACAGAAAACTATTTTCCTTTGTGTTTGCTGCCTTCCCCAGCTGGACATAACTGATACTTTAAAACACAAATTCCACTCAAACAACTGCCAGCTAATGTACATACAAATTGAAACAAAAATAGTGTAACTGACAGATATGACCAGCTGCCTCATAAAAAAACTGTCAAATCAAATAGAGTCTGAGCTAAACATGTATGGCTGCTTCAGATCATTCAATGTACCTTTAATCTGCAACTTTAAACTGCTGTACAGTGAATAGAAAAGCCCCACTTACCACTTTGAAATGAAAGTGGAAGAGGAAGGACATGAGCAGCGGGCTGTTCTCCAGAACCCGAGGCTCTCTGCTCTCATATCTCCTGAGGAACCGCTGCGGAGGGCTTGCTTCAGGTTCAGCAGCTTCTTCAGCTCCTGATAACAGACCATACATGCTTTGAAGGAGTGATTCCTGGACAGAATCTTAAGAACACTCTCAGCAGGCTCAGCACACAGTAGTGCCTGTATCGTCAAACCAGCTTCAAAGTCACACCATTAGTTCAGCTAGGCTAAACTCACCTGGCTAGCAAGGGTCACATACTTAGATGAAAGGCATTTCTCCTATGTTGACTGCTGATGTCCACTGACTTATTCAAAGGCATTTTGGAGCCCAATGCTACACAGAACAATCTAAACTGCAAGAAAACTACAATATTTTAGGCTCTTTAGAAACTAGGGTGGAGTTTAGAAATAGGATTCCTGCACTCCTCCAAAACATTGCTTTCAACAGAGCTTGTGTTGGAAATGACAATGTCTTCTAATGCATTTCCTACTCTGAGCATGCAATGTGCTCCAATTGGGACACAGTGCGGAGTGAGACTGACCTACAGCAGAGGAAGTGATCAATAAATAGCAGGGTATCATATTAGAAGAAAATAGAATACATTTTAAAATAAGTTTACATTATGTTGCCATTTTTTAATTTTTTATCTTGCAATATTTTAAATTGCAGGTGGACCTTAATATACTAAATGGAATAATTGATTGGCCAACTGACCAACCAATCAGGGTCCCAGGGTCCCAGGGTCAGGGGGTTAACCCATTCCTGCCAAACCTCAACAAACTCAAATACCTGTCACAGCTACTAAATGAAAGCTCTCCGTTTGCATTTCTTTACTTCAGTTAGACATTGCCTGCATTGTGTAGGTGAAATGACCTTGGATGTGCAAGTGTGAGAGACTTGAAAGTAAGACATGTAACCTGAAAGTAAGACATGTAGGCTATTTTTTTAACCAAGTATGTTACTGGATTCTTTCAAAACTGCACCTGAGTACAATACAGTGAATTCATGAGCATGATGGATAAGGTAATGTAATGATTTCATTAATTAAAACCTGGCTGGTTTCACATACTGTTCTTTTGACTATTATGGTGTTCAAATTGCAGCTACTCAAATATTGTATACTTTTTTGATTAGTCTGCGTTAAAGGGCTTTGACTATGAGTTCAGTAGCTGCTACTCAATTCTAATTGCCAGTCATAGATTATGTTTTGCAGTCCAGATCAGCCAAAGTGTCTCTACACCAGTGAGCACCAAGCCACCTAGTGCACAGCAGTGTATTGCCAGCAAAACAAAAGGAGACTTGAGTCAAAATGGCAGATCACTAACTGGCGTTGGCTCTTACTTCTATGAAGATGTTTTGACTGATCAGGTCTATGTTACATATATCTGTTGTAGACAGCTGGAACTGAAGAGCAGCTCAAGAAGTCAGGTGAAAGCACCTCAACACAGACTGATCAACAAATACAAAGCACAGCATTTGAGTTACTGCAACGAGACGCACTCAGTACGATTACAAGCATCATACAAAGTTAAGGGGACTGTGACAGGGGTGCAGATCTGAAGCTACTTGCCCTTTCATGCAAACAACCTTAAAAGAAACAAAGAATAAAAAGATCTTTAAAATAAGAACAGGAGACCACGCACTAGTGATAATATTGCATTGCTAATAATAGACAAGGAAGTGGATGAAACACTGCAGTATGCAGTAATTTGCTACCTTTAATGGAAGTCATCCATTTTCTTAATGGTACAATCAGCTGGGGTGCAATATGCCATGGCTAATTATCTCAACCTGTGCACAGCAGAACACTACAGTACAGCAAAATGGAAACAGTTTTGCAACAGATCCCTCAACAGATCACTAGTGGAATAACACGCTACATTGTAAATGCAGCCTGTCAACTGAAATTAACATGAAGTAATATAGGATTGATCACAGGGTATTGTATGCTGTGCAGAGCGCACATCCTGTTTGTAAATTATCCATCATTAATTGTGTGATTTACATTGCCCTCATTTCAGTGATACCCCTCAGCTGTGCTCAATGGTGACATTACCACTCCACGCCTTGCCAACAGCTTAGCATAGCTATACAGAGAGGCAGCAATACAGTCCACCTAATATTAAACTAGAAGAAAAAAGGTATTGCCACACAAGATTGAAATTTGGTAGGTGATGCTGTCGCATTATGGAACATGATAAAGCATAGGACTGTAAGCATTGTGAAGAGAGGTATGGTAAAGCATTTAAAACACACATGGCAGATCATGGTAAGCTATGTTACATGCATATAGCAGTATAACCATGGGGAAAGCATGGAAGAACTTCAAAATGACCGTGCATATTTACTGTGCTAAACTTTTATAAGGGTCTTAAAGTTTAATATTTTTTGGAAAACAATGACAAGCTATTGTTTTGCTTCATTCTTAATTCCAGATATTCTTTTGCATTTGCAGTTTGTTTCCTGGCTAGTCCGTTAGTGTGTTGCAGCTAGCTTCCTTGGCTTTGTGTGTGCTAGTCTCAATGGGAAACCACCAAACATAATGCCTGAAAGTCTTACTTAGGGCAGAATATTTAAAGCACCTAGCTAAGCTAAACTTAACTATGCATAATGTATTGGAGCTGTGACTTTTAAACAGTTACAGACTCCTTTAATAACCAGCATGCTCCAGCTCATCCAGAACTCCGCTGCTCGTCTGGTGTTCTCTCTGCCTCGTTCTCCCACGCAACTCCACTGCTCCGCTCACTCCACTGGCTCCCGATCACGCTCGCATCCAGTTCAAGACTCTTGTAGTAGCCTACAGATGCCTTGACTAGACTGCACCCAGCTACCTCCAGACCCTCATCTCTCCCTATACCCCACTCGACTTCTCCGCTCCTCCTGCACTAGAAGACTGGCTCTACCTCCTCGCTCCCCTGCCTCCAGAGCCCGCTCCTTCTCCACCCTCGCCCGCAGTGGTGGAATAACCTTCCTACAGATGTCAGGACTGCCCAGTCCCTGACCACCTTCCGCGCCTCCTCAAGACTCACCTCTTCAGACAGCACCTGTAGAACTCCTCCTTTTTCCCTCTGGACACTTATCACTCTTCCTTAATTGCGCTTTACTTGCTCTTATCCGCCCCTATTTTACTGCATTTAATCCTGTACTTTAGAGTACTGTAATCTGTCAAGTGTTATTTAATCTGTAGTATTTTGTATTTAATTATATCCTGATGTAACTATCACTGACACTGTTATCTGCTCCGTTATTGAATCGTATTTTGTCATACTTGTACTTGCTAGAACCAAAGTCATTGTATTTATCTTGCTCTTAATTGTATTATTACTTGTACTGTGATTCTTGAAATGTATTTTTGTTCACAACTGTAAGTCGCCTGGATAAGGGTGTCTGCTAAGAAATAAATAATAATAATTATAATAATAATCTGTGTTTTAAAGATGCAGTGTCGCACAGGCATGTTCAATTCTACAATAAGCTAAATTCATTCTTTACTGCATTTTTCTACATTCTAGAGCACTGCTTAAAGCAGACCTTGCAGTGACACAGGATTGCTTGCTCTGATACATTTACACAATACTGACACCGGACTGGCTGAGCAACTGAAGGCTATATCTTGGAAACCTCTTGCATAGCCTGCTTTTTGATAAAACTATAAATGGGCTTTCTGGAAGGCTATTCTAGATGCTGTGAATGTAGGCCATTGTTGTCCACTTTTTACGGCAGTGACACTTGTAAGGTCTTATTGGTATTCTCAGTGAGGGATACCTATGTTACTGACAGTTTTACAGCTAAGTCCACTAAGTCCTGCTGGGTATAGGTTTTACATATCAAGCACATTAGCAACAAATAATATTTTAAAAGAAACAGAATGAAACGGATATTGAAATAATACCAGTTTTATTGGCAGTCAGACAAATAGACTATTAAAGTACTCTAGTGGTTCTTGTTGGGCCCCATGTACTCTGGTTCCTGGGGCCCCCTGGTAGAAGGGGCCCGCTGGGAGAGGGGCAGTTGCAGTTGGTGCAGTGATGGTGGTGTGGCAGTGCCCGGTGGTGGTGCGATGATCCAGACATGGAGAACGCAGACGCAGCTGCCATCATGGGCATGGAGAACCAGGGGTTGCAAAGGGCAGCCAGCTGGCTAGGTGGGCCTGCATGGTGGCCAAGTCGGGAACATGGACGAAGCCCGGGAAGCCCATCATCGGCCCAAACCCAGGAGTCGGCACCTGGGGCATGAAGTGGTAGACAGATGCAGCTGCAGTGGTGGTGCTGCTGCTCGCCTCCATGGCATGGCTAGTGGAGCGGGCAGGCGGGCCATGATGGGGGAGAAGCTGGGGTAAGTGGTTTGCCTTCCCCCATGATCCCCTGCCCTTCCTGGGGTGGCCAGTGGAGACAGGCTGCTGGAGGCAGTTCTGTTGGCCCCTTGGCTCCCACACTGGTTGAAGGCGCTCTGTTATATTGGGGGCTGTTTCAGTGGCAGAGGGGGTGGGGACTTTGCTGCCCTCCGAAGTGATCTGGTCCATGGAAGTTCCTGCTCTCAGCTGGCTGGCCCCACTGTACTCTGGGTCTTGAGAGCAGCTGATGGGAAGAGCGCTTTTAATTCCAACCCGTCGCTTCATTCTCATCACAAGGTTGGGACAGCCTCTTCGAAATTGGGATTGTAGTAAAACTGAAACTGAAACACATTTTAACATTATTTAAATATCCAATATTTTTTAATGACATATAACAAGTTTGACTATTGGCATGACTTAAATGTAGCTCACCATCATTTGTAAGATGTATTTCTGTATATAAAAAAGATGCTTTTATTCATATTAGAATAATGTTTCCATGCATATACTATTTTTGGTTACATCTGAATACTTTTTTTTTTTAATTCGTGTTTTATTTACCTTGGTCAATACTGCCGCTTCGTTTTCCTCAGCCAGGAAGTCACTCAGTGAAGCGGACCGTTGGTAGTCCTGGCGGATTTTGCTGAATCCATAGAGGTTGAGCTGCCGAATGAAACTTTTCATGCAGTCGGTCTCGAAAATCCTGAAGGGGCCTTTCCTTTCCAGAACGTCCTTCTTAAAGAACTCCTCGTCGATCACCACACAGTTCCCTTCCTGGTCCCACTTAATAGACTTGAACTGCTCGCTTTCCACGATTTTCCAGAGCTTCCGTGGGAAAGTAAGGGAGAGAAACTCGCCGTCCACTATCAGTCCGCCGTGGCACAATGCAAGACGCGGCTTCTTCAGAACTGTCTCTTCTGTCAACACCTGTAACGCGTTTTCCTCCAGCATCGACCTCAGCTCAGAGTCCCCGGCTGCCGTTTGATCGCAGATTGAAGACACCGAATGGAAAATCGACTTTGTTACTGTTTTGTTGTTGGAATCGATAGTTTCAAACTGATGAGAAGAGGTGCTAGGCACAGCCGCTGCTGAACTTTGGTCAGCAACCTCCATGTCCTCTTTTTCTATTTTCACTGTTGGCTCAGTCGCTGCCATATTATTAGTAAAACGTTACTTCTTCTAACTAATTTTAAGAGCAACTGGCATCTTAAAAGTCAGAAAGCTGCTAAGTGTTAAATGACATATTGTGTCACAGTGTTCTAAGTCGTCACAATGGGAAGACAGCAGCATAGTGCAAACTATCACAATGGTGAATGGCATCATCACAAATTAACATAATAATAATCTTAAAGTAAAAATGTAAAACATATATTAAGTCAAATACTTACAGTTACCGCACTTACTATAATGTGCCACGTTAAAATATTTTTATAATGAGTTTCTCAGTAACAGACTGCTGGCATTTTAAATATTGTTTCCACATTCCTTTCGAGAGCGATTTAAAACATTGCTTGAGGGACTAAAAGCTTACAGGTATCAATTCTGAAGAAAGTGTGTTTTAAATACAATCTTCAAGGGCCAAAAAGGTGCAGCCTTCTGCTATATAAACCATACCCCGACCCTTCTGTCCAGTGACGTTTGAATCACCCGGTATAAGCTGTGGACCAAAAAGCAAATGAAAAAACGGCAATATGTAGTACACACTTTATGTAAATTAATATGCATTCTCAATAGAATTCTAGTGCAATGTTTGCATAGCAATATAAACTCTGAGCACACTACTCAAATGTCACCAACACACTACAAAAAACAACAAAAACAGTAAGCTATTTAATACTTACCTATGCTCTAACTGTACTTTATTTGCCTTTTGCTATGCTTTTACTGTGATGAACTTTTATAAGGGTATTCATCTTGTATGTAGAAAGTGAATTATATGAGTTTAGTTTACAGGACATACCCATTTCATTAAAAGTGAATGTGTACAGGGCATGTTATTTTGGCACTTGTGTTTTGTTTTGTTTTCTGGAGGCTGAAATGACTTGGAAGATAAACTTTCTTTACAGCAGTTTCACTTCTTATCTAAATAAAAGCCCTCTGTGGTCTGGAAAACTTGTGTATTATATATATATATATATATATATATATATATATATATATATATATATATATATATATATATATATTCAGCTGATACCATTAAAATGTATCACTACAGAAACGGTTGAATACATTGTATAGTGCTAAGACCCTTCCAAGTGTTGATTTGTATTTTTACTTATTATTTAATTTTCTTTAAATTGATCAACATTAGACAATGTATAAACAAATGCATAGTACACTCATTTGTAGATCTATAATTTCGATTTATAATCTGATAGGGTATTAAAACTTTCTAGGAGACATACATCCAGACAGGCACTTTGGTTAAATATCCTAAGGGATAAAATAATGAATACATTCCTATTTTGCAAAGCATGAGGTATGACATCATAATATATGTGGAGCAGTTAGTACAGTGATTACATCTGATGTCACAGCATTCTAGAGTTTGGAACCCTCCAACACATCTATGGAAGTTCCACTCTCATCTGCCCATCCTAAGAAGAAATACCATTGGTACACATCTCAAACTGTAGTATATCAACAGAAGGGACATTTAGAAGCATTTTGGCTTTGAAAATGCCGTTACCTAAAACATCTATAAACCAAGAGAGACAAGATGATAAAGAAGGATCTACCAGAGAACAAGCTAACTCTTTGTCAGTTGTAATGACCACCTGTTCATCTCAATATAACACAACAGATTTATTGAATAAATCAATTAAACTAAGCGTCAAGAACAGAACTTCTTCAGACCAGGAAAGCAACACCGCTCCAGGGTCTGTGCTGGAAGACAGCACTGTACCAGAACTGACCAAATCTCTCATCCCAAAGAGACCCACACTCCAGGACTGTGATCTCCTGTCTCTCACCTTCCCGCAGAAACTGTGGAAAATCACAGGGAGTGCAAGCTACAAGTCCATCACCTGGAACCATGAAGGAAACCTGGTGATGATCGACGAGAGCTTGTTCAAGAAGGAGATCCGGGAGTAAGAGTCCCTTCAGGGCGTTTGAGACGGACAGCATGAAAAGCTTCATTCGTCAGCTCAGTCTGCACGGCTTCACCAAAATCCGACAAGGCTTTCACAAGACTGCCACGGGAAGGAAGCGCCCGACAGGTATCTGAACATACAGCACAGCCATGTTTCCAATCTGTGTAATTACTATTTAAGAACTCCTGTTTCTTGAAAGAAAACACCTTCTACTCTAATGAAACTGAAACCACTTGAGACCGTCCTTTGAGACCCCAAAGCCTTCTGTTCATTGGACTGCATTCCCTTTGAACTATTGATAATTGAGCCCCAAATAAATCAAAGCTCACCTTTTTGAAACGCTAATAACCAGTGTACACAGGGTCACATGAGGTTATAATACATAGTTACTTAGTTCTATTTTTTATTAACAGTTGTTTTGCTTTAAAAAAAAAGGAGTTAATAAACTCTGGAGCAAATACTCTGAAAATGTATTTTTCAGATTGAATCACAATCAAAATGATATCATTAAATTATTGCTTGAAGGAGATATAATAAAAGTGTTTTAGAAATCACCCCATAACAACACATCTCAGCACTCTTTTGATGTAACTTTCTTTTAAAAAGCCTTGCTTTCTACAAAGATTAAGTTTATCACACCATTGCATTTGTCTCTCATATATTTCTGTCTTTACAAAAATGCAAACAACCAGACAGGCCTTGTTTAATGGTTTAAGCATCAGCCATATTTAGAAATGCCACCTTATAGATCAATTAAATATACTGATATCCAAATGTTTTTATATTTATTTATAGTTATGCGTTATGTAGGTGGAATGCTATCGAAGTCACTTCACTCCCTGCTAAAAGTACAGTGCTGTCTTACTGATTATACATACATAGAATTAACACCTTGAATCGATTCATATGGATCACAAATGATCAATGCATTTGTCCTGAGAACTTACTTTGAATGAAAAAGACTATTTCTACAATTCCATCTCATAAGGGATTTAAAGGATATGTGCTTAAAAGATTAAAAAGAAAAAAAAAATGTCAAGAAATGAAATATTTATAATACTGTCATTGTGAGGTTTGGAGCCCCTTTTATCACCAAACACCAACAATTCTTTTTTCATTGTTTTCTTTCAGTTTTACTACAACGCTAACTTCCAAAGAGATCATCCCCATCTGTTGGGGAACGTGAAGAGAAGAGTCGGGATTAAAGGCGTGTTTCCCTACAGCGCCACTCACAATAAACGAGCTTGTACTGCTCGAAGCCTCCAGCAGGAGGCACCTTCTACAGAAGACACGTTTTCACAAGATCAAGGCTCACAGGCTGGGGCTGACGACAATGCAGACACCAGCAATGTAGCACAAGGAGACACAGCAAGGCCCCAAAGAAACACTGCTTGGGATCCGGAAATGACTGGAAACGTTCTGACCCATTCCTTCTCTGCGTGCACCAGTAACCATGCCTCCGAGCCTGGCTCTGCATCCACTTCCATTTCTGCCTCTGCGTATAATTTTGCGCCCCCCGTTCAACCTCCAGGGGTGACGATGTGCTGCCCAGGTTTGCAGTACCCTGATTGCATGGCCATGCAGGCCCACCTAGCCAGCTGGCTGCCCTTTTGCAACCCCTGGTTCTCCATGCCCATGTTGGCGGCTGCCTCTGCGTTCTCCATGTCTGGATTGTTGCACCACCACCGGGCACTGCCACACCACCATCACTGCACCAACTGCAACTGCACCTCTCTCAGCGGGCCCCCTTCTACCAGTGGGGCCCCCAGGAACCCAGAGTACATGGGACCCAACAAGAACCACTAGAGTATTGTAATACCATAGAATATTATTTGAATAGTCTGGACTTCAATAAAAACTACTATTATTCTACAAACGCATTTCACTCTTTTTTGTATTGCTTTTTAATAGTATTATTTTGAATAAACGTGCACAACATTTACATCATCTGTACAAGCAGTTTGTAATTTACCCATACAGAAATATGAAAACATCTTTAACCAACCAAGGCTAGACAAAGTGAGCAAATCATTCATTATCTGAATGTCTTACTGTGAAATTGCTTGACAGGAGATCACAAAGACTCTGACATACTTTGGTTATGCCTGTTAGCCATTTAGAGACGATGATTTCTTGTTGGTTTGTAAAGGCTACTTCAAGCAACTAAGAGACCAGACAGACAAAGCATGTGACAAGCTGAATACCTTGTATGAAGCTGTTGCTTTTAAGATGTATCTGTTATTATTTCATTTAGTGTGGTTCTTTAAACAAGCACAGCAGATCATTCATTTATTAGCTGCAAGTCCCCAAAACATTTTCAAAGCAGATCTTTTTGAAATCCATTGATTTTAGTTCCTGGAGCATATTGGAACAAGTTTTTGGGAAATATAAAATAATAATAATAATGACTCCCCGCCCCAAGAACATTATACAGTTTCATCATACCACTTATAAAATTAATATGCCATTCATTTTAAACTATGATGCATCTCCAATCCATATACAGGTAAAAACAGTCAAAATCAGAGACTACTCTTGGTTAGTGGTGGAGTCAGCATTGCACATTTACACAAGAACCCCTCACAGGGCTGCTTATATAAGTGTCACCATTTCTAGTATTCTGAATACATTGAACAGCACTGTACTTTGCACATCACAGTGACTGGAGTCCTGCATTCTGGAATCCGCAGCTACCCTCAAGACAACATCATTGGAGCATTGGCACTGTGGCTTCAGATGGCAGGCAATCTTCTGTTTAATACGCAGGGCAAGCACTATTTAAAATCAACAGTATTCTTTTCATTTACAATGCACATGACAGTTTAAACAGACGTTCTTGAAAACGATGGGGGCTGCCATTCCAGGAGCCAGCGCTTGTCTTAAGGCAGGAGTCACACTGAGCAGGGCAATGGAATCAGGCGCTCGGGGATCTCGATTGTCCACACATCCTTGCGCCCCCTGGAGTACAGCGGCTCCCTCAGCCACCTGGGATTGGAGACTAGAGTCAGGTACTTCTCCTCTAGGCCATTCAGCAGGGCTTTGGTTTCCAGGTCCCTCATCTCTTCAGCGGACAGCTCTTCAGGACACTGCCAGGTCTCACCAATGTCAACCAGGCCTGTAGACAACAGCAAAAGGACTGTTAACGGACAGTTAGAAAAATCTACAACGTAGCTGAACTGCATTAGTGGAGTTTAACTAGTCAATGCAGCTCCCTTTCAACTGCAGTCCATTCACTCTGCTGCTTGCTGCAAACATTATACTATACTGCACTCTCCTTCATCAAGGCTCTACCTGCAATAACTCCTCTGCCGAACCTCTCTCCTTGATCCACCAGTTGCTGGACTTGTTCGGTTGTCATCGCAAGTCTGTCTGTGAGCATTTCTCTCCACACCGCGTCTTCCCAGTCCTGCTGTGCGATGTGAATCGCCAGAGTGCAGTTCCTATGTTCAGACAGCAGGGGTCTCCAGCGTGTCTCGATTGTTTTGATACCATTCAGAAGTAACCCTGCATAAGGCTGTCTGAATGATAGGCAGCCTACCTGCATTGTACTGTACAGCGCTCAGCTCGCTTTTATACTGTATCGGTTTTCACGCGTGCATTTTTATATTTTTTTGGTGGTTAAACGCGCCTTTCTGCAAAGAAAAGAGAAAACAACGTTACCAAATCAATCACTACATCCGACTGTAATGCAACGCCATTACAAAATGCCATTGCATTGTCAATACAAATAATAATAATAATAATAATAATAATAATAATAATAATAATAATAATAATAATAATAATCACATAATTCTCAGTTTATTTGGGTATATTTAATACTGCGATATTACTCGTCAGATCAAAATATTTGATAAGGCCAGTCTTTTAGTACTAAAAAAACGCACACAAAAACTACGTGTTGTACCTTACATTGGCGCAGTGTCGTTTACAGAAAGCTTCTCTGCATCCACAGGAACCAGCACTTCAAACAAAGGTATGTGGAATATCTTCTTTGGTTTGGAACGCTCTTATCTGTCTACAAAGGCTATTTGGCTACAGAATGTCACGTGATACTCGGAGAAACAAAGATTCCACGAGTTTGCAAGAGTCGTATGTTCAAATATAGAAATCCTATTTTTCAATGTTACGCCCTCTGGTGTGCACTGTGGAGTATTACTTTTAAATAGAATTTCGCTGTGATTATTGATAATGATGGCAATAACAAATACTGTGCTGTTGTCAAGGGGAGCAAAAATGGATTGACACATGCAATGGCCATATATATACATACATATACATACATATATATATAGACTTAAAAGACTTCCTGGGACCGGAGATTTCTGTGGGACTCACTGTTCATGTTATATATGGTGTGTATGGGTCAAATATTTATACAGTGAGCTTGTGTTGAATATCTGGTTTTATAACTTGAGTAACTAATATATTTTGTAAAGCATCCTTTGCAGAGTTGCACAGTAAACTGCAAAAGTAAAAGCTAAAACTATAAG
The DNA here is from genome assembly GCA_030684275.1 of Acipenser oxyrinchus oxyrinchus. NCBI lineage: Eukaryota > Metazoa > Chordata > Actinopteri > Acipenseriformes > Acipenseridae > Acipenser > Acipenser oxyrinchus. Next base: position 11,684,373 of record CM060261.1, on the reverse strand, counting down.
AAACTAGGTTAAGTACGATAGACAAACTTTCTGGATAGTGCTGCCTTAAGCCCCTTTCAAGCACTGGCACTCCTACCTGGGTCCCAACCCGGTTTCTGGCTACCCAGGTATCAATTCCGTGTAGTGTGAAACCACATACCTGGGTAGCAGCAGCGAGGTTCCAACCCGGGATGAGCACGCAAAAAATACAGCAGCAGCTCTAGATTAATTATGAATGTCTGTACAGGAGCAATATTCAAGACATGCACAAAATTATTTGACAGAATGGTGAAGCAACTTCCTATTATGGAAAACGTCAAATTCTGTAGCGACTTGTGTCTTAGTCAGGTTTTTTTTCAGGACGCTCCAACAATTTCCTATTTTTTGTAGCAAGAGAAACAGCGGCACGTTTGGGGAAATCACAGTACAAGCCAATGATATGACAGCGGTTCTGGGAAGATTGAATAAACAAGTGTACCTCAAGACACTCTCGCCATGACAAGTCACATCTGAAGATTAAGTCTGGTGATGAGTTATCAGGTTACAAAACAGTACTGTATCAGTTGTGAACGATTCGCTACCTGTGCCAAAAAAGATGTTCTTTTAAGCGAAGTTCCTGTTCTTTTAGCCGGTGCATTTACAATGGGAAAAATCAGTTTCACCACAAGGGTGTTCTCTTAGGCAAAGTGTTCCTATACACAGACTACTGTACCTCATGTTAATTGAGGCAAGGTAGTCCAAGACTAGTGCTAATGGTCTGTGAAACCAGCAGTGTGAAACTAAATCAAGTAGACTTCTTCAGTGTACTACAAAACAGTAAAATGAAACAGCTTTTATTAAGCATGTACATTGCACAAGCTGAGAGGAATGAAGGACAAACATTTTGGAGCACGTTGTCATTTCTGCTGTTACATTAGACTGTATTTATGTACGAAAGTGGCGTTGACAAGTTGAGATTGCCGGTAATGAATAGGAAATGTCTCCAAGGTTACCTTTGTTGTAGCTTTCGAAAGGTTTTGTACTGAGAATATCCTTTCACATAGGCATATTGATTGGGCATGTTTGTGCAGTTGTTTCCTGTTATTGAAATTAGAATCACTGAACTGAGAAATGACCATGGAAGATGCATTTGCTTGTCTATGTATTATGAAGTACAGTACTGTTCTTTTTTGGTTGTGATTTGCAATCTACATTAAAACAGACACAAGTTTAACCATCAATATTACAACACATTTTATTTTTTTAGAACACAGATATATACTAACAGATGGTACATAATAAACTAATTTCCAAAATGGAAAATGACTACATAAATTGGTCCACTAAACATCAGCAGTGGTACTTGCTCATTGCAATCCTCTCAGACCTGCTGAGAGAGCTCCTTCTGTACATCAGTCACAAAATGTTAAATACATAAAGCTTTAAAAAAAAGCACAGCATATTTTGACCTACACAGAAACAAATACCCTCTCTATCTATCACACACACACACACACACACACACACACATTAGGGCAAAGAATGACCAAATGTTCATATTCTGATCACAAATTTGATCAAAAACAGTAATTTTTTCCTGCACTGCCATCCTGCTAACACTGTTTTTCTGAAGTACAAAAATAATATTTTTTGGTGAACACTACTTTTACATAATATAGAATTGTTTTACAATATAAATTCTCCCGATTCTAAAGGTTTAGTATCAATTAACATTGCTGGTCCACAAAAGCATCGCACTAGTAGTACCTGCTAGTAGTTACATTTTAGCAGTGGCCTTTAAAGACACACACCCTCAATTGTTTTTAATTCGTGATTGCAAAATTCTACCGATACTCTAATCTGTGTGAAGAAAAAATTGAAATTCTTAATAAATACATACTAAACAGGGTAGATGGTACCCAGGTATTAAGTTTTTAGCCTCTATGTGTTATAGGAATTGATTCTGTGTAGGTTCTTACTCACAAGCCTATATGCAGAAGCAGAAGACTGTACAGCTGTTTGGCGAGTTGATGAAAGACAGAAAAACATAGTAAAATAAAACCATTGTATAAATAACTGTTAAATAATAGGCAAAATGCATAATGAAGAAAAGTGCCTTTTCTATTAAAAATGAACAGGGTATTAAAATAAAACATTGTAGTTTTGTATATATACACTCTGCTTCTAATCTCCCCACAAGAATGTTCTCAATTGTATGATCTGTTCAAAAGCAACGTGCCTATCAAAAATAAAACTACTGCAGTCTGAAAAGCTCTTAAATATCACAGCAACAAGTCCATTCCAAGCACACACTAAGGGTTATATGGTTATGCCAAGAGACCTTTTACAGCAACAGAGAAACACACGCAGCATGGACTGTTCTTCAAACTAGACCTTATATGTTTTTAATTAAAGATTCATTACACCATCTGAAATTAGTAAAACAAGATATGCCTGACTAATGGCTGCTTCAGTCAGAATTTAATAAAACAAAGCCTCTGCTGAGTCCTACCTTCTCTCATTTTATAAATCATGCATATTGGTCTCCTTCCAATTTCAATACTACACAATCCACAACGTTAAGAGTCCCAGCTCCACCGAACCAAATGATATGTGCACTAATTCTACTATGCATTGTACTGTGATTGCAATTACAAAGTCACAAGTTTCACTTTAGATGGATTATGTCTTGTGCATCCCTAGTCTATTCATTTTAATCATTTTTGTGGGTTCAGTGTGTTATGAAACTGTACAGGGATTCATGTAATGCATTTCTTGTTCAAATTTAAAGTGCCTGACTGAAACTCTACATTTATCAAACAAACAAGACAGTAGTTGCTGCCCAAAAACCTTTGAATTCAGTTTCTTTCAACTAAAATTGGTCAGTTTCCAAAATGGTATGATGTTTAATAATTTGGGCTTACAGTCTACACCCCACTGTGGGAAAGTTACTCCATCCATATTCGAGTTACAGGCAATTTGAAAGATTGGGGTCTGTTACTCTGTAGTTATTCAATTATATGCAGGGATCATCAAAAGACCACAGGCTAGACTGTCACAAAGGTTTAACATGTATTCTACCAGTAACTCAACTCCTCTTGGTTTTGTTTAACAAATTAGGATTTTCTGTAAACTCTGTAAAACAGGTAACTTTCTCAGCAATTGGATTACAGAGAATCCAAGAATTTATTTTTAAAACGAAAGGCCCCATCATCAGGAGGACACACATGCAAAACTGCACTGGATTTTCAAGGTACAAAAGTTCAGTAGTTCTAGTAAAGACCCCAGAAAATATGTCTGGTTTTAAACAGTTACAGGTAGAAACTAAAGGAATGACATTTGAATCTTACATCAAACTGCTTCACTTACTGACAGTCTTTCATTAAGTTTTCCCACAGTTCTACTGGTTCCAAATCAACCTTTCCTTCCAAGTGAAACAACAATTTCACTTTTGGGTATGGTTTTAATCCTGGACCACAAAGCTAATACCCTTATACTTGTCACACAAAGACAAGTAAAGAAAAAGGTTTACGTTTTCTATTACGCGTTGGATGAGTACCTGACAGAATAAAATAAATGTAAAAATAAATATTAAAAAAACAAAAAACACAATCCCTCCTTTGAAGAAAACGAAGTGTCTTTGTTTAGCCAACATCGCCCAAGTTCTAATGAAGAGCAATTCCAAAAACACAGAAAACCTCTTTGATTATAGTCCCAAGCGCAGGTAATCTCTCACTTCATTTCTCTGATCGTCTGACTGAAGCAGCCGTTAGTCGGGCATGTCAATGCAAAGCTTGGTAGGTGGTACAAAGTATTTGCCTGGACTCTGGGTGATGACCACTCCAGTCTTTTATGGAACATGGGTGCGATTTTGGGGGCCTCTGGTGTAGGAGTGTCCTCAGACTCCTCAGTGTCTTCGTGATGAAGGTCGTAGGAGATGTTTCCATACTCCCGGAGGAAAGGGAAGAGTTCCAGCAGGAACTGGCAGAAGTCCTTCGGATACCGAACCACCCTGAGGACAAGGTCATTGGAAGTTTATTATTAAAACAGGAGCGGTTAAGTTATGCCCCCATTAGAACCTAGCAGTGGCAAATACATTTACAATGATGCATTCTACAGGGGTTGTTATTCCAGACCTTGACAAATATTTTTAATATGAAAGTTAATACTAAACAATGATTTGATAAACTGAAAATTTCCCTTTTACATGGATCATTCCACTGTGTTTGTCTGCCTGTAATATCTGTCCTCTACAGTGTACTTCTGAACCATTTTTCAAACAAGTGTAAAAGTATATTTTAATATACTTAAGCGAGTACAGCAGTACACCGTGCAGGCTAACCAAACGCCAAGGAATGGACGATCTCAATTTAGACATTTCACACTTCACTACGTTGAGGAGGGAGAGGGAGGTTCTAGTTAGTTTGGGTTGGGGTTATTAAAGCTGCATCATTTATAAAAAATACTCTTGAGGATACTAAAGCCACTGGGCTTCTTTCCCACGATACTTACAGTGATTTCCCCCCTTCTGACCAAACGTTGTTGCCATCAGAGTTATGAGAGACAGCCACAAAGGAATAAAAACTGGGACATACGGGAACTTGTTGTGGCCATCCAATTTATGAACCAATAGAATCTACAATAAAAAAGAAAGAAAGTTACTGATACTCCCCAAAACAACTCAAATCATCAGTTTTTTTTTTCAAGTTTGCCTTGGGTTTCATTATTATTTTTTAAAGGGACTATACCTCGAATGTCAGCAATGGCACAACAATGGTCATCCAGCTTATTGCCATGGTTATATGAGTTCTTCTCTGCTCGGCGATCACATCCATTGAGCGCAGGAACAGTACAGACCAAACAATGTAATACAGAACAACCAGGCAAAGGAATGACATCAGAATCCAGAGAGGGACGCAAACAACCTAGACATTGATAGAGAGACAATATAGTTACTTGCAGACAGGGCTCTTAATGGAAGAAAACACAGAATTACACGTCTGAAGAGCAAGACAGTTCGGAGGAACATCTTCATTCAAATCAATTCAAACCAAATGCAGCCACCAAAAAAAACAAACAGTCTGAAGTCAACCAAACATCTGAACAAAAATTAACAAAGGCGGCTTACTTACTCAAAAACGTAATAACCAGAAAACTACTAATCCTTGTAATATTTGCAATCAACAATTTCAGAGTATCTCTTACCAGCCAGGGCCAGTTGATGATCTTGTCCAGTCGCAGGGCAATAAATATGAACTGAAGGATATTTACAGAGCACAGGATTTCCAGCTGAAGAAAGAAAAACAGTCAGGGTGTAGTTAAACAAACTGGTTCAGCACAGTCCAAACCCCTTAGTCATTCATGCTAAGAGACTAAATGACAGTGTACTGTAAACTATGTAATACAAGAGTGGTACAGTTTGTCTTCATGTTCTAAATTCAGAGTTTAGTTGAGTTTTGAAAATCGCTTGTCTGCATATTACATCAAGCCACTGTCCTACTTTACATTCTATAGGCCTATATTTGTTTTACTCTTCTTTGTATTGTTTGGTTAAAACAAAACAAGAAAGATTCTCAGAGACAGACTCTGATACTATCAACAACAGGGTGCAAAATTGAAGGGACCTGGCATTTCTGTGGTTTGTACACATGACATGCGCGGATATATGTGGTTAAAAATACGTTAGGTTTGTATCACAGATGCACGTGGATTTATACTGTGAAACAGTTAATTTTACTGGACACCGCTAACGTATTTTCCCTGAAAGAATCACAGAATACAGCTGTGTACCCCTCTCAACATCACTACACATTCAGCTTGCAGTTTATTTAACCCTACAAATATTCAGTCACTACCTGGGAGATACAAGGCTTTGACAATTACTTGTAATTCAACAAAATGTGACATTATTGGTAGGGGGTGAATACTTCTGCAAACCACTGTATATGAACCAAATAGGAAGAAAATACATACAGTTTAATCTAACATCAGAAATCCAAAACGTTTCATGACCTCAATACTGTACTAACCTCCAGGGAGCGGTCGTGTCTGAACCCCCAGACACAGGCAGCCACAGACACTGGCGATACGAAGAACAGGGGCATGAAGACTAGGAGCCAAAAATGGTTTCCTCGCTCAATCCTGTCACACACCAGGACTTCAAACATGAGAAGCAGCAGGTGAATCCCTACTGCGATCAACATGGCCTTGAACTCCACACACGTTTCACCTTCAGCCCTGGGTGAAGACAGAAGAAAAGAAATGGTCAAAGATAAATAAAAAGTAATGATCTAAAACAATTGTGAAAAAAAGTCTTGTGCAGAGTTGGAAACTCAGCTAGTCCTTAGTTTAAAAAATATGTGTTTGTTGAGTTTCTGAAATTACCAGGATTGTCAATGTAAATTGGGGTAGAGTGCTACCTGTTGGGTGCTATGTCATCTAATGACAATGACATGATTTTTCAACCATTAAAATCAAGTGCTATTGATTCTCCCATGATCATTTACATGATCTTTTCAGGGAGAAGGGTGTAGTTGGAAGTTATCTGGGATATGCTTTGTTAAACGTAATGAAATATCTTATTAAAGTTTATTACAGTTGGCCGCCTAATTGGGATACTGAATCGGCATCGTGGCGCGGTGAGTGCATCGCGTGATTACACTGTGCAGTCAGTGCAGTCAGCGCGCGACTACACTGTGCAGTCAGCGCGCGACTACACTGTGCAGTCAGCGCGCGACTACACTGTGCAGTCAGCGCGCGACTACACTGTGCAGTCAGCGCGCGACTACACTGTGCAGTCAGCGCGCGACTACACTGTGCAGTCAGCGCGCGACTACACTGTGCAGTCAGCGCGCGACTACACTGTGCAGTCAGTGCGCGATTACACTGTGCAGTCAGTGCGCGATTACACTGTGCAGTCAGTGCGCAATTACACTGTGCAGTCAGTGCGCAATTACACTGTGCAGTCAGTGCGCAATTACACTGTGCAGTCAGTGCGCAATTACACTGTGCAGTCAGTGCGCAATTACACTGTGCAGTCAGTGCGCAATTACACTGTGCAGTCAGTGCGCAATTACACTGTGCAGTCAGTGCGCAATTACACTGTGCAGTCAGTGCTACACTGCGACTTGCGTAAACCACACTGAACTCTTGAAGGAGCTGGAGTCTCCTGTAGTTTCTCAGGCTGCTGTTGCAAAGAAAGTTGTGTGCAACATCGCAGGTGCAATTCATTTTGTTTAGGAATAAAAAAAATTGACTTATTTTAAATTATGTATTTAACATTTAATCATAATGGGATTTTCCAGAACTGGGTTTGATGGCTTTCAAGCACCTGTATGAGCCCTGTTTACAGTAGCATCTCCTTACCTGTACTGAGGGTTGCGAGCCCACACACCAGTCCCAACCGAGGCGCCAATAACCACCATCAGCTTCCACAGCCAGATGGGGGCAAAGACTGCCCAGTAACTCCAATGGATAATGCCATCCAAGCGCAGTGAGAGGAGGACTGAGAACAGGAGCAGGGAGGCATAGATGAGGAATTTACTGAAACAAAACACACCCATTCAATACAATTAATATACATGAAATAATAAAACACCATAAATACAACAAGGATGGGAGTAAGGATTTACAAATTCACACACAGTCCAGAGTATTTAACACACTGTTTCCCCAACATCTGTCATTTAAAAATGTGTTGCTCTCATATAAATCTAAAGAATTGATCAATAATCCAAACCTAGCTATCAGAATAAAATGCATGCTGACAGCAGTTGTAAAATTCAAACTTCAATATAGTAATTGTATTATAAGTGTTTAAAAACATTTACAGCTGTTTGTATTTTTATTCAAAGGGTATTACTGATTTATCCTTAACTTTAAATCAAGGAAAGGACAGCCAAAGCATTTTTGTTATGGTACAGATAATAAATAAAATGACTAAGCTGAACAGCGTCCGTTCTGGACTTTAGGGGTGATAAACCCAATAGTGTAAAAACACCGCCAGCACAGTGTGGGTCAATTCCTGTTTTTCAATTACAATTCCCATTCCCTTTAATCAATTCCAACACATACTGATCACATTTGCAATTAGTCGCTATTAGACAATTCAATAGGCTTCAAGATAAAAGCAATTGAACAATCATAATTATGTCTCTTAAACATAAATTCCAATCCCTTCGAAAGAATTGGAATTGAGAATTGATTTTAAAAGGAATGGAAATAGAATTAAAAAACAAACAGGAATTTACCTCAAACTTGACTGTCAATATGAACAGGTCGGTCCGTCTTTGAATTCTCAAAACAGAAAGGTTGTTTTATCGGTCTGTGATGGCACCCGCAGGATAACATTGCAGGGTCTGTGTAGTAGGGCACTGCGCTTGTTCGTGCAATTCCCTGCAACGGATCACGCAGCAAAAGCGGAAATACACCAATTCATTCTGTGGTCCGAATCAAATGTTTATAAATAGTCTAAATAAGTAAAGTTAACTGTACTTTCCTGTGACATTCATAACAAAACAACGACATTAAAACATATTACAAATATATCTGATTTAATACACCATATCTGTAAACTGTTTTGTATTAGTAAATAATTGCACTTACAATTTATTTATAATATATGTATACTGATGCTAAATAGCAAGTGGAAGATTGTAATATGAAAATATGCTTAACCCACGCGCAACAACACTGATTCGCTACCCACATTCCTAACACATTCTTTGGGATCCACTTTAATTGTAGTCCGAGGCTTACGGCACACAGCCCCACACCACTCTGTCTAAGCTTTCAAGCAAAACATGTTAAAACACACACAGAGATCATTCTTTAACAAATACGCAAAATATATGACATACATAAATAAAATGCCTGTGCCACTTAAATTAAGTAACCTGCTTAGCTGAATTGACGAATACATACTGGGCCTTCATTACTACAGACGAAACCAGACAATAAATCGTTTTTAATTTGATTCACCTTGGGTTGAAGTCCTGGAATAGCCCCTCAGATTCATGATTGAATAATATTTCTATCTCATATTTATAAAATACAATGATTACGTTACAAACTTCTGAAAGCACTTCCTTTCCGCTACAGTCCCCGGTACTACAGCTCTACTGGCCGCCTACCGCGTTGTGCTCTCAGCTCAATCTTCTCTGTCGGAAACACTTCTCAGCACACGATTCTATGGCTCGTTGGGACGCAGTTCTCAACGCATCCAATGAGATGGGGAATGGTTTACAGGCGGAACAGCAAACGAATTTTAATGTAAACACAAGTAAAAACAAACACTTATGCATCTGCGGTAATCAACCAAATCAACCCCGTGCTGTAAATCAAAGTAGGTGAGCATGTGCTGGCAAGAGTTTTAAATTGGAACACAATTAGGGGTCGATTTTTAGTGGAGGTTAGAAATGTTGATGGGCTTCAGGGGGTCGGGCCATTCAACTATTGAAGGACCAAAAATTATGAAAATGATTAGAAAATGATTCTGAAAACACTCATTTTTTAAATTATTATTATTATTATTATTATTATTATTATTATTATTATTATTATTATTCAAGAAACATTAGCATTGGATTCATTTGTTGTGTTCTATGGCCAATACCTGTGCAGTTGATGGAAACTGATGGCAATCGATCAAACAAGTGACAAGTAAATAAGGCAAAACAGCAGATTGGCCAGTGTTGAAATCCCCGTGTTAACCGTTAGTGTTGCTTTTAGATGTGACATTTTCATTTTGACACCACGCGGTGTTGTTTCATATCCTAAACAAGGTATATTTCACAGTGTAAAATTAAGTACACTAATCCAGAGTAATAATATATTGTAACGGGCACGGCTGGACTGACTCGCCGTTGCCACCTGTTGGCAGATTGTGTCGTTATTGTTGTTATAAATGTGATTATTGTAAGTGCCCCTATTAGTTATTTTGCCATACCCTGTAGCTGTTGAAACCGTCCCGTGTTGTTTTATGTAATATGTGAATGTCACTTTGAGAGGCGGTGTGGGGAAAGGGCTGTCTTCTGAATGTGCACGTGGTGCTGATTTGGATGTTGGTTACCTAAATCAACAACGTAGTACCTGTGAGCCTTGGTGTGTGTCTGCAATTATTCCCCTGCTCGCTACAACATTTAGTTTTGTGACAATGAAAAAGTATTTGTCAAGTTACAAAGTTATTAGTTATGCTAGCTAAGTGTGCATAGTTTATATACAGAGAGTATACTTGTAATTACAGCAGTGTTAATGTCCAACACTTAGGTAGTTTTACAATAAAGGGGTGCTAGTTATACACTGATAGAGATCTAAATTTATCTCCCATAGTGTTAAATGTTTTACACTATGAAAGTGTTATTTCTTTTTAAAAGCATTTTCAAAAGTGTAAGTTATACACTGTGGAGTGTGGAGCTATATGTACACTGGAAAAGTGTTAGATTTGACTCCTATTTAACACTGGCCAATTTGCTGTGAAGTTTATTCTACATGAAAATATGTAAATACATAGAAACCACTCCATAGCTGTTGTAAATGTCTTCTCTCGAACACATGTAAGGTGCATTACAGTCTTTTGGACTTTCTAGTTGAAAACTATCATAACTAGCTTGTCAGTCTAACTTCAATGCAGAACATTTTTTTACAACCAGAGATCACATTAGTCAAATACAGCCAGCACATGCAGAGTGTGCCATAAAGCTGAACAATTTGGGGTTTCTGAATTTGTGTCAGTTGGGAGTTTGGGCAGAACCCTTTTTACTTCAAGTTTATTTTGATGCAGAGAAGTGCTACCCAGGACTGTAAAATGCTCTAAAGAAAACCAGGTCATGTTCTATGGTGATCAAATCAACACCTCAGCACATCTTAAAACCTGAACTGGATAAATTAGCTATGCGACATAAGAGGTGCAATATTTTCAAAAGTTTATTTTCTGCAAAACTGTGACACAAAAACAAAGTCAAGAGAAAAGTGTTTATTGATTAATGCAATACATACATATGACATTCTGCTATGTTCTTATTAACACTGTAAATGCATTTAGGGTAAATACGGATTACAATGATGTGCAAAACAAAAACCTTCAACTCTCATAAGCTCTAGAAGGGTTTACAGAGCATTTAAACGTGCAACAGTACTGCCTGATATCAGAAAATGTTTGGACATACATATTAACAGTAACTATACAGTATTAGACTAAAGACTGGTCATGTTCACTCTGGGTTTGTATGAAAGTGGATATGTGTGGTGCGGGGTTATCTATTTCAGTGTACCGCAGTGTCTAAAGTGGATGCGTTATTATTTTTTGTACATCTCAGAAAAAAATAAATACAAAAAATTCAATCTTTATCCAAACCGGGATTTAGAAGGTAGCGAACTCCATTTGAACACAAGAAAATAACCCACAATGCACTACAACACATTTAAATCTTCTGCATCTTATGTGAGCAAACAAATGTATGCAGTGTTCTGCACCACAGGAACTGAATTGAGAATTGAGCCAGTGAGAGAACATGCCCTTTTTAGAATGTGGCCTCTAGGCACACACTTCTATCCCCTTTCCTAGATCGGGCTGCACAGTAAGCAAAGTTAGATAATCTACTGGACTTTCTGGCACTTCTAACACCAGCCTTCAATAGGCTTTGGGACAGATGCAGAAATGCAAAACAACTTTACCCCACTCAAGACAGCTTGCTTAATAAAAGTTTTTAAAGAACAGCAGTACCTTGTTCCACCACCAATTACATTATCTGTCTAGACCCCCACGCCTAGGCTAGGCTGTGATTGTAAAACAGCTTGCAGGTTCTAGCTCTGACTAGGCACCATACGTGGATTGCGAATCTTCCTTTACATAACATATCATATCACATTAGAGGTCTGTATCATGTTACATGAGTTAAAACACTGCATAGCTACTTTCAGTCCACCAAGTGGTTCATGAATGAATACCTGCGATTAATAGCTGGTATAAATATATGCTCCTTCTGTCTGGTCTTGGTCTTTTACAAAAGAATCCATCATCAGTTATCGCTTTTACCTAATTGCACATCATCCAACGTAGCTCTCAGATGTATCATGCTACATATTTAATTGTACCGTGACCTGCACATCATGATGTGTATTGTTACAACCCTAGCTCTGCCTACTGCTTAAGACCCTTATTTACAAGATGAGGCATATCTACTTCTCTAGGCTGGTAGGTGTGATTGCAAAATGTAAAGAAATTATCTCACTACAAAAACACAAACACAAGAATGCATGAACTTATGCATGCTTTTCTTTTATAATACAAAAAAGTAAAAGTGCTTAGCTTAATGAAAATATATACACAGTGAAAATGGTTCACCAACAACTACATCAAGTAGAGACAGCATTGAATTTCTTTTTTTTTTACTTGGGGAATCTGATCAAGTACAAAAAAAATTAACTTGGTATTGTCCTGATATTTTTTAAAATCATACGCAGATTCTTAAAAGATTTCTAAAACGATCTGAAATAAAATGACCATTTACTGTACTTACAGTTTGTAAATTCTTCTGAGCAGAAGTCTCACTCAACTAGCAACACTAAATCAAAACTACATTTGAAACAATCAGTGTGTTTTGGGTTATTTACAAAAATGCAAATATAATTAAATAGTCTTTATTACCTTTTGGGTTAACCATAGCTTTAAAACACAACTCAATCCTATTAAACAACATTCACAAGAGTCAAGAGTATGGGTTTACTGTTGATTTGATTGTTTTCACAACTTTATTTTCCAGGTGAAGCCAATTTATCTTCCCACAACACAGTACTGTTGGTAGATGTCCTGTGTTTCCACTCCCATTCACTTCCTGTGTTACATGTAATATGACTCCACCTGGCATAAAGTTTCCTATGTGTCCTATAGTACGCAGCTGTAAAGCTCAAGTGGGGTCTTATATTATATGTAACCCAGGAAATGAAAACAAAAAAATCAACTATGACAAGAAAAATTTGCTTCAGAAATAAAGTATGGGAAACAAAAATATTCATAGCAAAACAATAAGGGTCTTATGAGAATGTTGTTATATTGTGTTTTAAACCCCTGTTTATGACCTATTTAACCCATTTTAATACTGCATGAAACAATCAGACTAGACACTGAAGTGCTAGGTTTTATAATAACTGCTACAGTGGGGAATGTACACAAATGTGTAATACTGTCTATGTACAAGTGTAGAACACTACCTTACACTGCAGTAATCTACAAAGACAAAGTATTGTGTATGCTAGTCTTTAGACACCTGTGGCAATTTGAGACATTCCAGTTTTTTTACTAGGACCCTTGAATGGTTGGAACAGTAGCAATCAATGTGATTTCCAATTCTAGCAATCCCTATTTCAGGACTGATCGGATTAAGAGGTATTTCTCTGAAATTCGTGATTATAGACTCTAGCTAATAAATGACAGGCCTCATTTGGCTTGCACGATCTACCAGAAATGAAAATGCAATGATCAGGCTGTATAACTATCATACTGCCTAATTGAAACGTGAACAAACTATAACAATGCTGAACAAAAATTATGCCATCTATCTTTAACACGTTGACTGCCAGCCATCATTGCTTTGTTGGCGAAGTGCAATGGAAAAGGGTTTTTTTGTTTATGGTTCTGAAACCTTGATAAAAAAAGCTTGGCTTCTGGCCAGTGAACTGATCCCTGGTCACTGTCAGGCTCACACTTCTGACATGGAAGTTAGTGAGAGAACCAAGGCTCTTCTACTCTCTTCTCTTTTACTAAAGTGTAGCTCATTCTTCCAACCACAACACTATAATTCCATTTCCTTCCTGTTACAGGTAACACGGTCCTACCCGAGCCTTACACCACTTCTATGCTGGCTTCAAGACAATATGTGGGTGTTAAAAAGTGGGTTGTTAGTGGAGAGAGGATAAATGGGCTTCACCTGACTCAAAGCTAGTCTGGAAAATCAAAGCTCAACAGTATAACAGCAAGGGACATGTAAGAAAGTTATGCTAATGACAGATAGGATATTTTTTTATACGCCTTGATTACTTTTGAGGGTTAATAACCAAGCCTTTTAAATAATGTTCTAACCTTATTAGATCAACACTCACAAGAAGATGCATATTATTAAAGATTTGTTAATTTGCTCTGACTGCAGTAAAATGTCACCCACTCACTCTACATTAACCTCCTGTGAAGCAGATATTAGGACCCCACATACCGTATTTCTCAGAGTTTTACACACACTTACACATTTTAGGAGGATTTCCTGCATGTCTTATACATGTGCACTGGTTATAACATACTACATAGTACACAGCGGTGTAGCGTAGCCTATAAGAGGTGTGAGTTATATAAGAGGTGATCATTATGCAGTGTTTGTAACCCATGTGAGTTATACATCATGTCAGAGTCCTAGACTGAATGTGAGCTCAACACATTGGCTCCTAATACCTGCTGCAAAGAAATTACATGAAAGAATGCTGTTGTAATGGTGAGAAGCTGGTCCTTTCAAGCACCCTCTAATGCACTAATTCGGGCTGGTTCTCCACGAAGGGAAGCACTCCACTGACGTAGTAGGCGATGCCGAGGGACAGGAGGGCGATGACCACAATGAGCAGCAGCACTCTCCAGAAGCCCAGGTCTTCCACAAACTCCTGCCAGGTGGTGCGGAAGCTGGAAAGAACGCCGCTGTGCTGTAGGTTGGGGTTGAGCAGGGAGTGGCTCTCCATCGCACTTAGGACAACAAAAACAAGCATGTTAGTATCATCAATCCCCAGCCACAGCTTTTAATACAGAAAAAGAGTCATCAGCATCTACATGTAGAGAGACTCCTCTTTATATTTTAAAATCCTGACACTATCAATATGTTGTGCTACAGAACATCCTTACCAAGTTACATTACAATTTGATAAGTAGCTCTCTAGATAAACTAATCAAACAAGGCACTATTGTTACTAGTTAATAGCTTGAAAGCACTACCTTAAGTGCTTGAGAAATGTACACAAATGTATGCGTAAGACCCAACACAGATTATGCAATATCTTCTATGTATAAGTGTAGAATTCAACCCTACACTATACTGTAGTACACTACCAAGTCAGAATTATTCTACGTTGGTCTTTAGACTCCTGTTGCACAGCAGTAAATGCTAAATTAGTGTGACCTTTTTACATAGATAAGGGCAGACTCCTCAATATTCCCTGATTTCTACACTCTTATATTAAAGAATGTGTTACCAAGTTGTATGACAATTAGATAAGCAGTTCACTACATGTGTTTGTTGGCACCTTCTTAAATCCTCAGATTCTGATACTCTCAATAACTTTTGAAAAAGAATGTCCTTACCAAGTTTCGTCAGAATTGGATATGAGGGTCTCTAGGTATCTGTAAAAATGAAAGTATGATGTAATTACCGACACATGGACAGGTAGGAAACTAGATAGGACAGACATAAATACATTTTCCTGATGCTGGGGATTCACTGGAGGTCTAAGAACTACATAATCCCAGATCTAAAGGGGTCAAACTTGTTTTAAGAGGGTCATCGCTAAACTTCACTGAAGAAGTGTTTTGCACTGTAGAAATATTTACATGAAAACAAACTTTTAAATCCACTCCAGCAGTGCCAAACATGTTTAATGACATGTGAAAAAAGCATTAAGCTTTAATAATTAACCACTGTAGGCAAAAATAACCTGCAATAAATATGCATTATACAGTATAATAGACATAAACGTTCACCTTGCTGCAGTATCTGCATAACAATCAACACCACACAAATTTAGCACTGCAGCAGGCTTTTTAAGCTATGGCTGAGCCAAGTCCTCAAAGAATCAATATACTGTTTCTCCTTGGAAACAGACACCCCTGTAATCCATCGGTTTTGACCTGAAAACAAAATTCCTGCCATCATTAGACCCTTTTAAACCAGAACCCCCTGACATATCTGCTCAAGTGCATTAGACAGGTGCTCGCAGCACGCATACCATTTTCTGTAATTATTCTGTACAGATGAAAATTTGTTTGGAAGTTAGCTATGAAAGCTTGTGACAACACACTGTATTGATTTGAAAATCTGTTTTCACCTTCAAAATGGTGGGGCAATAAAAACATATATTATTATAACAAAGCATTACCCTAAAACACAGAAAACAACTGGATATTAATAGATCTAGGAGCATAATCAAGTGCAAGGCATGATTTGCTGTGCAAGACAAATAGCTATGAGTAATCTAGCTCACTTAACTTAATACACCAGCTGTTACTAATCTAAACTGAACTGAACTGAACTGAACTATCAGTAGAGTGACATGTGTATCTATTAATACTACATCTTTGCATGTCTAGAGCCACAACAGGAGTGCCACCTTCTGCATCTCTGCTGCAAATGTATTATTGATGGGGCAGTCTGTCTGTCCGTATTAATTGTAATAAAACTTGCTAGTGATATTCTTTAACACAAGTGTCCACTTCTTTTTTTATATGTATACAAGGTCTGTCTTGGCTTTACATTTTCATTATCCTGCTAGTTCTAATTTGGTGGGCGGGGGATGTATATTTAAAGTGTACATTCCATTGATCCTTTCTAGGAGGTTCACCTGACCCAGTGAAACCCACCTTTCATTCTCTGCAGTCTGCATGGTCTCCAGTTTGGAGTGGGTTCCTCTGTTGAACCCCTTCACCTCCTGCTCTTCCAGGCCCTCCAATAAGCGGATTGCATCCTTATTCACTCCCCTGCGCTTCGCCAGCACCAGGGGGGTGGCACCATTGTGATTGCTACATAAAATTAACGACACATATTATCTAGAGTCACAACCCCAGCCGAGTTAGAACAGATAGATGCACTATGGCGAGTCTATTCTCAGGGACTTTGTGGCAGATTGAGGATACGGCCACAGCCCTTTTCATTTTTAGAAGGCCATTATTCTTGTGAACAGATCTAGACAGTGCAATATCACCTGAAAAAAAACAGCATCTGTAAAATAGGGCTGTTAATTTTGAAAATTCTTATAAAAGCAAAACCTCATATGGAGTTGAGCACAAATGAATAAACAGCCTAAATTAGGACTACAAATTGGTTCGGAAAGAAATCATTTCTGCAATGTGGAAGATGCAACCGTCCTAATTAGCATGCTGCAATTGATTACCAGAGCAGTCGGATTTCATGGGATATTAGATCATATGCACTTACAGTACATACTGCCATTAGTGTATAGATAAAAACGTGATTACTTTCTTTACATATATCGTATCAAAATAGAAGTATGTATCGTTTGTGTCATGATACAAGACCAAAAGCACAACATAGCTCAGTGCAGATCACCAAACACAGTAGTCTTTGAATGAAGAATAAGTGTTTTATAGCTGGTATGGATACATACTCTTCCTATCTCATTAAATTGTTGTCTTTTAACAAAATGGTCCATCATTTAATGACCATTTGATCTTATTATGCATCACAGCCAATTAGGACAATCACATGTATCGTGATACACTTCGTATCCTGACCTGCATAACGTGATATGTACGTATCATGAGTTTACTGTATCTTTACACCCCAACTACCATTTTCTATTACTGTTTAGATCATTATTTGCCATGCTTAATAACTATTCCAGCCAAAACAGCCATTCTCCTTTTAAAGAGTTGATCTGAAAAACGATCAAGGTGAGCAGCTGAAATATGTCCCCTCTGAATCTGTGACAGTTGCAGAGGGGTCAGGAATTACTGTTGCACACCACTAGAGGACATTTCTAAAACCACTTTTCACTTAAAAAATTCAGCTTTTTGAAGCAAACTCAGTGACTGAAAACAGGCAGAAACAGCTATAAGAGAATTATCTAAAAAACATAATAAGAAATTGTAGATGATATAAAGTGTCCCTTTATGTATTGTTGCAAGTTTACCTACCAGATGTCAATTTTGAGTCCATTGGTAACCAGAAACTGGATGGTATCCACATGACCACAGAGGTGGAGAGCTGTGTTGCCCTGGTAGTCGGTGGCAAGCAGATCAGCCCCGAACTTGTGCAGAAGCCTGCAGATCTCCACATTGCCCCGGGCGGCGGCCAGGTGCAGCCCTGTACGGCCGCGGTTATCCCGGATGTTAGGATCAAAGCCGCTTTCGAGGAGGCGCTTTGAGTAGTTCAGGTCCCCGTCGATACAGGCTTGCAGCAGCGGGACGTTTGTCTGGCACGAATCGTTGATAAAGACATAAGACATGTCTGAGTGGGTATCTGTAAAGTCCAGTTTACCTGCAAGGAAAAAAAAAGACCTTCTATATTTGGCAGACAGCCTAATCCTTTGCCAAGTTTAACCTTCAGTACTAGTAATAAAAACAATCTAAATCCAGTAGCAACCTGCTCTGCTGTGGGCCAGGAACCCAGTGCTGATGCCCCCTTCTTGTACAAGTGAATCCATGAATTGAGATCCTTTCTTTACATGATACACAGTATTATATTGTAATAGAGGTAGGTATTATTTGCATTGTGATACAAGACAAAAACACAACATAGCTCATTGTCGTTCACCAAATGGTCCTTGAATGAAGTGTTGTTTAGAATTGTATGAATACATACTCTCCCCATTATTTTATGTCTTTAATAAAAAGTGCATCACTAAACTATCACTTGATCTTATTATGCATCGCACTGTGCGCATTACGAAAAAGTACATCAAGGAAAAGAGAGATAGGGTTAGGGTTTATCTCAGCTACCGAATTTAAAAAAAAAACAGTTTAGTACACAAATAAATAAACACATTTTCACTTTTAACAAGGGGCACGATGTACTGAATTTGGCCTTTAAAGTTATTTTTAATATAATTGTTTTCACAATTCAGCAAATGTATGTGAATTTAACTGATTAGCAACCAATTGGGTTATTTAAAATTGTAAACAAGTTGCCTTGTTCGTACTGACTTGTGCAGTAATTACAGCACCGACCGCGTGCCATTTTCTGTCGTTACACGGGTCAAGTTTTGGTACCCGTACCACATTTTGACGATGTACCACTTTCTGGCAATACACCGGTAGGTTACAGTAGCTACCGGTACCGTAATGATAATCTCAGTGTACAAGAAACAATTATAAATAGCGTACAATTGTATTTTATTTTATTATTACTATTTTTAAAAAAATGGCAAAATGAACTGTTGAAAACCATAAACGATTTAGACGTGGAATATTTTGGCAAATGTCCTGTACGACAAATCAGAACCACAACATACTGAAAAAAGAATGCAATACCAATACTACGCCCTTAACCTACTGCTTACACAAAGAGATTACTATACGCTACCTCAAATGCTCTACATCCGTTTTGTTGGTCTAATAAAATTACCTGCTGATGGTTTCCCTCAACAAAGCCGCAAATATCCTATCCGTCTTCTCCTTGTTGAGTTGTTATTGTTGACGGAGATAGAAAAAGCAATCGTAAATTAATTGATCATTTCACGACAAGATCTGTTTTACGACACCAGGAAAAACACGGCAGTGGGAAGTGCTATCTGCTATGGTTACACATCCAGGCATATTTGTTTATTTATTTTTTCCGAGTATGCCTACTGCATCTACAATATTTGAGCGGAACACTTGCCTAATTTTAACAAGAAAGATATGCAATGTCATAACTGTATTGATTAATTTGATAACTAGATTTCATTAGGTCGACAAATTAAAACCATAAGATGCAACCAACACTTAATGCTAATAACACATAGTTCAAAGCAAGTCATTAAAACAGCATACTGCAACACGTGGAAGTACCTTTTATATTGTCGTCCAGTTTACTTTTTAATTCTTATTGTAAAAAATGGAATGCCATTCTGAGTTAATTCTTATTTACATATTACATCAGAGACAATGGAGACTTTTAAAATAACATTATGCGCTGCTAGTAAAATAGAACACAGTTCAGTTATGTAATATAACCAAGATGGACGTGACACCATATTTCTGTGTATGGGTGCGGTACCTCACATCATACGATTGAATAATGTGTTAGGAAAGCAGTATGCAGACCAGGGTTCAAACTGCACTGTTCCCCAATTGGATTTAAACTGATAATTAAAAGTCTGTAGTCTGTAGTTTAGTTTGTTTTGTGTGATTAATGCATTTAAAACAAAAATCTGAGGTCCGCTTGATTTACAAATAAAATAAAAGACACTAAACCTGGCTAAGTATATTTTGAACCCTGTTCTGGACATCTTCTAAGGGCCTTTTCACATATGATTAATTTCTAAACTAAACTGAGTTTAGGAAACAAACTCTGGAGGAAAATAACTCCGTTCCTCAGTGCAAAACAACTCGACTCACTTCGAAAGGACTTGGTTCTTTTGTGCTGGTTCTCTTCAACATGTTTCTGAACTGACTGCTTTCACATTGCACTGAAACAAACACACCAAATTCCTTTTAGAGACCATCTCTTGAGAAGGATTTAGTCCGATTTGATTAAAACAAACTCAGAAAGGGACTTCATTCACATTATTCCAAAACTAACTGAACCGCACTCAGTTCAAAACCAACCCAAACTAATGAAATGAAAGCCATGGCAAGACAGCAACAATAAAACCAAAAGACTTAATTCATCTTATAATAGTGGCACTGGCATATCTTTACTATAATTGATACAATCTGGTTTCTGGTAAGTTAACATACCTGCACCTGATGTTCTTAACATTGCAGTGTGTGCCTGTTGCTGCACCACGAGACCCTCTTGTAAAAGATATCCTAGTGAGTTAAAACTTCTAAATACAATTAAATAAATGTCTTGCTCTTAGTAAACATTTCGTGCCTGATTAGTAGCTGTCCTTCAGTTTACTGCAAATTGAATTCAAGTGAGATGAGTCCTTCAGTCTACTGCAAATTGAAGTCAAGTGAGATTCCACAGAAATGTTACATCAGGTCATTATCCCGAGCAGGCCAATTTAAGGTGGTTCACAAGAGTTTTAATTCTTTTTTCATGTGTTATCCTACACACATAAATTGACATAATGTTATGATATGTATACATTTTCTACAAATAGAGCTTCAAAAGAGCAAAAATCTCTCTTCTGATGATCCAGAAAGAATGTCGGAAAAAAAACAGTAAAAGCACCAATCCATGCTTCTGGCACTAATGGCAGTGGAGTTTTAAGTACCGAAAATACGTTAGCGTTGGCAGCATTGAATGTTAGTGTTGCATTATCTGAGCACATTTATACAAGTTTCATTTGTATTTTAATTTTATCAGTGTCTTATTCTAAAATGAATAATACATTTTGGGTGATGGCAAAATCATATCCTTGAAACATTTTAGTAATGGTACCAAAATATTATTTCATGTAGCCTGTAACATGCTTTTACCCAGAATACAGTGCTGAGTGAAATGACCTAGGAAGTAAAGCAGTAAGAGACTTCCTGAAAATAGGGCAAGCAAACTGAAAACGGGAAAGTTGGAAATATTTGGTTTGCTATAACCACTTAGATTAAACGCTGAGACGCGTTCAGTAGCACTCAGAGATCACCTGGTTTTGAGGAATTCAGTATGCCTTCCCAGGACACTAAATCATGCCAGTACCCTAAAACTGAGCACGTTAGATCAATCAAGATACAGCATTACTGCAATAGACTCAGCAGTATGAATTGGTTTTCAATACTACAGTAGTAATATTATCAATGTTTCCTATTGGATGAAAATAGGATTTCTAATGAGAGTTTAAACTTTTAACAGCCCAGTTTGGAGGTCTGGTTTTTATATAATTAATTGTGAGGAAGTAATACTCATTTTAATTATGGTTTACTTGACCTGGGAAATGTAACTGTGTTAATTTGCGACCCGTTAAATACATTGTATAAACTAAATTAAAAGTGACGTGATAAAATAAAATAAAAAGAAAAGAAAACCTTCTCCAACACGCCTCAAGTATGCAAACATTTCGTGGCAGCGGCCTGTGTGGGTGTTGTAGTTTATTATTATGAACAGTTCATACTGGAAAAACAACAGCACCCAGAATGCATGGCATTATTATGTTCCTGCTGGAGAACGCCTTTGATTCGATTGCTGTATTATGGGAATTGCAGTCCACGCTCCGCTGTGTTACCTGGACAAAAGTAGCTAAATAACTACAATTACCAGCCACCAGTGTGTTGTATTTTTATTCATCTCCCTTTAAACCCAGTGACAGCCGGAGGATGGAAGCAGGTAAGAAAATGGGACATTATGAGATGAAAAACTTAATGTGATAAGATGTTAAAGTAAATAGCTTTCGGAATTCGGGTTAGGTTTACACAGCTCAGATTCAGAAATCGATTGAAGTGTCGTTGCATATGCAGTATATGACAGACGAGACTGCGTTATAACTTTTGCATTGTTCCCACCTGGGCCACATTATTAAAAACTTGCAAAGCAAAAGCTGGTTGGTTTTCTTTGCTGAACAGCACAATACGGCTCTTTCAAAACCGGATATATGTACATTCAAACCCGTACTGTTAGTGTTCGGAGCAGTAGATATACATGTTTCATTTTCTGGTTTTGCTGACTCGCTTCAGCACTGTATAGTTTAGCGTTTTATTGAAGCTACTGTAATACGTGGAAATAAAAGTGAAACAAAAAGCGATTTCTAGGGGTGCATTTCTGTACGGTACTTTCTATAAACTATAATGAACTTGTTCTGTATCGCCCTAATGCGTCACACATCTTCTTTGCAGACGCTGTTGACAATCCCACCATGGGCTAGTTTTTAACTAGTCATGTTGCTTCAAGAGACTGCAACGCAGTTGTTGGGGGTCGAAAGTAAATATGTGTGTTCCATCTATTGCGGGTCGCCAGGAAATAAGTGTTTCAATGACAAACGTTTTGAATGACAAAGACTTCTAATCGAAACCCTAGTCATTGAATTATGTTCCTTTTGTATTTCTAAGTAAAACTTTCTGAGGGACTTTTTGGCTGAAGTTATTAGGTGTATCATAATCTAGGGGTGTATGGAGGATGTCTGAATGGCTGTACGTCACTGACAGGCTTGTATCGCTAATGTCTTGTTGAGCCTGTTTTTGCGGGAATTATTTAGTTGATGTGGTTAAGATTTGACAAAAACAGAAACATTTAACGGATGTGACTAATATAAAAGAACCATCTCCCTGTTGCAAATCGGTTTCAGTCAGGGAAGACATTAGATCTAACAGACTTTTACTGAGGGCACATTGTTGGTGCTCTGTTGGTTGGTGCATCCTTTTCCATAAATGATTATCTAGAAGAACAGTGATGACAGTGTGGACCATTATACTGGTAATCAGGGTCAATGCATACAGAATTCCTCAAAAGAGAAATGGCTCTCAATGTGAAAGCAGAGGATAGACAATAGGATACCTCTATCAGTATATCTTTTAGGAAGTTTCTTGATTGGGAAAGTCATGTAAAAAATGTCACTTTCATAATTTGATTATCTGAACACTCCCTGGTCCCAATTAGTTCGGGTACTAGAGGTTTTAATGTACTTCAGTAGCAACATTTTTCTGAAAAGAGAAAAACACCTGTTCATGTTGTAATGTGTATTTTATTCCTTTTGCTAGGCTGTAATAAAAACATGTTTATTTGCTGTAACCCATCATTTTCACCCTTACCCAAATATTTTTCATGCACTCAATATTTTTACAGTCAAAGAAACACCCTGTGTAGACTGTTTCTGTACAGTTTTCAATAACCGAAATAGACTAGCAAACGTTTTAACTTGCACACATTTTTAAAAATGTTTAAATAGGGTGACACTATGGAATAAATAGCTTTGTGGTACAATTTAAGACACTTCCAGTCCAAATTAAGTCCAAGTCCAAGGCACACGAGTCAAGTCCAAGGCACACACCTACATCTGAAAAGTATTTTTCCTTCCTGTTTTCTCCTTCTAGTTAGAGCTCAGTGTGAAACTCAGATCAATGCCTTCTCTGACCTCCTAGAGGACCTCCCGGACACTGATGAGCCAGTCTGGCTTCTAGGAGAGCAGTACTGTGTGAAAGCAGGTGAGATACAGGCTATAGGCTGTAGGCTGTAGGCTCTTTTCAGCTGCATTTCAGTGGGGCATTGCCTGAACCTTTTCAAATACCCATTTGAATTTCCATGTACCTGGACCCATACAGTTTGGAATCTGTTTTTTTAGATACATGTCTACAGTTATGGCCAAAAGTGTTGCATCACCCTATAGAATTAACACATTTTGCCTCATAAAGTCAAATGAAACCTGCTGAATAATGTTACGTTAACATATTGAATTACAAGCCACTTTGTAGCCTTCCATATAGGTTACTTAATAAAAACTGATAAGAATTGAAAATGTGACATTTTGAAATCTCACATGAAATACTGTACTACAATTATGATTTCTGGTAAACTTTTGCAATATCTGTTTGTAGTGTCTTTGATTACATGATGTTAAATAAGATCTAAGTTATGTTTTTTTTGTTTTTTTTAAAACATACGTCTCAATCCTAAAATTCTAGGTGATGCAAAACTTCTGGCCATAGCTGTATATCTTGTCATTTAAAATCTTAAACTGATTGCAGCTTGCAAAATAATTGCTTAACCCTTACCTGTTGTGCATTTCCATACACTGCAATGGGAATGCAGTTTTGAACGAAACACATGGTTTTCTATTCTAACATGATATCTGGTGCTACACTGAGACCTTTATGTTTTCTCTTTTGACTGGCATGCTACACTTATGCTTTCACGCCAAAGAAACTGCTGAGACAGACTTCCTGAGAGTAAGGCATGCAAACTGAGTACTTTCTTGAACCTAGTGTAGTACCAGATAGCATGTTTTAAAATGAAAATACACATTTGCCATGATATGTGGGTTATAGTGAATGGAATTAGTTTGCTTGTTACAATCAGTTTTGGTTAAGGTACTTTTACACAGATAACTGTGAACCCAGATGCTTCATCACACAAACTACATAACCAAACTACTTACAACAGAGGACAGGGCTTTTTTATGCCTTTTATCCATCCTCGTTTCATAGTGCCTTAACTTTAAGTTTTAGTAATACTAAAATCATCATGATTCTGTTCAATTTGTCCAATGCTAAATAACCACAGCTGTTTCTTATCTTTGGCTTTTCTTGCAAACACATTTAAAAATGTTCTGTAATTAGGTTTCTCAAAATAAGTGTTTCAAGAACAGCGCAAGTGGTGCCAGCAGAGCTGAAAGCTCACATTATCACATTATGTGAATGGAATGAGAAAGTCTGATCAATGCCAGGCAGTTAGCATTCTGCAAGCAAGCTCAAAGCCAGGAGAAGACAGCTATAGAGACAAATATTCATGTAAATATTGGAGCAACAGAATCTAGAACCAGAATGATTGAAAACATCATAGAAATGTTAATACAAAAAATTGAAATGGAATTTGAAGCCATTGAACTCCAAAATGTGTTTAGTAATAAATGTGGAGATGTTAAAAGGAGGCCTAGTGTATGAGGTAACTGTAACTGAAATGTCATGCATGTAGCAAGGTGTGGTTTGCTAGAAACAAGAACAGGTTTTGTGTGCTTAAGGACTTTAAAAATAGTACTTGACATGTTATTGTACAAAGGGCTTAAAGTCTGCAAATATTGTTGTCACACACTGTAAAGGTCAACCAACAAAAACATTTCCAAAGTGTATTAAAAACTAGATCAGAATGAACTTACACACAAAATCAGAATTTCTTTGTGCAAGTTAATTATTACTAGCATTGAAACCTTAGTTTGCATTCATTCGAGTGGTTCTGAGTTCTGTTGCTCCAGTATTACATTTCCATATTTATTTTTCTTTGCATCAGAATCCCCTGGTATTGTCTGAGCCCGTAGAATCCTAGTTTCCGGGTAGCTGCTTCGTGATTCCAAAGGAATCAAATGAAGCTTGCAGCTTCCAGGCTGATGTTCAACTCATTCCGTGCTGTTGCTATTGATAATAATGTTCCTCTGCTTGACTGAGTTTCTTATTTGAAATGGCTTTATTTTTCTGTTCTCTCTTCATAGAAAAATCTGAGCTGCTGTCCGACATCAGGTCGAGACTATGGTTTACATACCGGAAGAAGTTCTGTCCGATCGGTGGGTAATGGAGTGACCATTTTTAACTCGATGCCTCTGGTTTTTATTACAGCCTGCCTAAGGTTCACAATTCAAATATTTCAGCTCCTTAAAATGTAAATGATACTTAAAGTAAATCAAGGGTAGAAAATAAAATGTAAGCAGTCACTGTTTTTTTCCCCTTCACTCATAAATCTAAATACTGAAATCATAAAACTGAATTCAGACTTGAAGCTGCAGTATCCCACAATCATGTTTAATTTGAAAGAACATTCAAGCATGACTCCTGGTGAACTATTTCCAGAGATAGTTATAGGTGCAGGCACACAAGCTTCCTGGACACCGACAGTATGTGAACTAAAAGACCCCCTGCTACTACCTGCCCAGCAGGGGGTATAAATACCACTTGTAAGCTCTGTTTGAGCTCTGGGAAGTAAAATCAGATTATACTGTGTTTTGATAGTCCATACTGCGGTGATAAAGGCTGACAGCCAACATGTTTATTTACTGGACAGTAGATTTTTTTAAAAATCTCGATAAAGTCTTACAGTTGTAGGTGTTTCTTTATTATTTTACTTTTTCAATAACAGTCAAGGTAAAGAGTGAACACAGTTCAGCGGGGCTTCTGTTGTTTTTAATTCCTGTATAGGAGATCCTCGCTGTCAGGCTGTTTTCAGGTTTGATTTGTTTCTCATGCTTACAGGGGTACCGGACCCTGCTCGGACACTGGCTGGGGCTGCATGCTGCGCTGTGGGCAGATGATCTTAGCCCAAGCCCTCGCCTACAGACATTTAGGAAGAGGTAAGCTATAAGACTGTGGAGTTTTAAAGAAGAACAGAAGAACTGTTGGGAACAAGACTCTCAACATGTTATTCCCGGTGGAGGATAATTACTTTTAATTATTAACCAAGAATTCTCCTGATTGCTATCAAATCTCATTTCTTTCAGCCTGTTCAGCAATTAAAAAATAAGTAATATAGTAATATATAGAATGAACTCATTTTGCTTCATAATGTCGAATGAAATCTGCTGAATAATGTTACGTTAACATATTGAATTGCATACCGGTTTGTAGTTTTCCATATACTTAACGAGTAACTGACAAAAATTGGAAAATCAGACATTTCGAAATCTAACATTACTGTACTATTATGGCTTCCGGTAGACACTTACGATATCATTTTGTAGTTTATTTGATTACATCATGTTAAATAAAATATTTAAATTATGATCGATAGTTTTTTTTTTAAATTATGTCTCAATCCTGAGATTCTCTGCCATAGCTGTAGAAAGTGTACTGTGTCCCTGTTTCAGAGTGGCGCTGGGAGAAGGAGAATTGTCAGCCCGAGGAGTATCACAGGATCCTGCACTGTTTTCTAGACAGGAAGGACTGCTGCTACTCCATCCATCAGATGGGTAAGAGGAGAGGTTTGACAACAGGGGTTGGGGCAATAATCGAATTTTATTGCATTGATTGTTAAAAAAAAAATGGTATTGTTTGAATACTATTAGTTACATGTAAAATAGTGTATCCATGTGACAGATAAAGAAGTGATCTGAGTGTGACGTTGCAATAAGAACTTGAGGATGATGCCCCTTACTGTCCTTCTTTACAGCTCAGATGGGGGTAGGAGAGGGGAAGTCAGTCGGAGAGTGGTATGGACCAAACACAGTTGCTCAAGTGTTAAAGTAAGCCATGTTTTTACATGTGTGTGTAGCAACCTTAGGATTATTATTTATATTGATCTCAAACAGACATTTTTCTAAAGTATTTAAATACATGGGTTCTAAGAGAACTATGCCTTGTTATATTTTACAGGAAGCTAGCACTGTTTGATGAATGGAATTCCTTGGCTGTATATGTTTCCATGGACAACACTGTAGTCATTGAAGATATCAGTAAGTTTCAGATATGTGTTGGAACCGTCTTTTAGTAAATGTATCCCAGCACAGATTCATTACTCCTCTCAGGACAGCCAGGTAAACAGATATGCCATATCAATCTGTTTGAATAATTGCTAAATGCATATACTGCCCACAAGTTCAATGCATTGGTTTGAGGTAAAAATACAGAGCGTGTTCTGATGCTATTTCTTCTGTATTTTTCGGGCCAGTTATATTTAATGGGAAAAGGTGTTGGCCAAATGAGGTCAAGTTAGTAATAATGTCTGAAGGAGAAAGGCCCTCATACTGAAGTCTGTATCCTGTTACTGTAAACAGTGGTTACTCTGTGAGGTCATATCAAGGTTTCTGAATGAAAGACATTAAGTCCTGACCCTCTGAAACCAAGAAGGTGACTGAACCACTCTGGTTAGAGTCTACATCCAAGGGCTGAAGGGCTTTTCAATGCAGTTTGACTTATATTGCAACTCGTTGATTGTTTCTGCTGCCTCTCAGCAGGAACAGCCTTGATGAATATTTTTTAATAAAAATGTATATAGCTGACATTTCATGTTCATGATAGAACAAACCCTAAACAGTTCAAGATTAGCAATCAATCAAACCCGATAGATTGATATTGACTGGTAGTAACATATATTCTAGTGTTCTAGACAACATGCATAACTTTGACATCTCCCAAGCTCTTGAAAATGTGTTGAATAAGTTTTAAAAGAAACATGTCCAGTACTTAACTAATCAAGGCAGAGCAAAGCCCTGTCAAATCCTGTATGCTGCTTCATCCCTGATGCTTTTATCGTTGTATTACATTTTTTTCAGAAACACTGTGCAAGCTGCAGCCCATGAAGGGGCCAGTTAAAGCCCAGCAGCTCAGGGCAGGTAGAGCCCCAGGCAATGGGCAGCATGCTTGGGCAACTCAGCCCTCAGGCTCAGGGGACCCCGGCTCACACCCAGGCTGGAAACCACTGTTACTTATCATACCTCTGCGCATGGGCATAAAACCACATCAACCCTGTTTACATTGAAGCTCTGAAGGTAATGGTGTCTGCGGGCTAAGTCAAGTTGCTAAAAGAACCTGTGAGCAGAACTACAGCCTCACTTACAATTCTTTGAAGTGTGTCATCTTTGCTTAAATCTTCTCGTCAGTGGTTTAATGTCAGTGGAAGGAAACTTGCAAGCTGATTGGATAGAAACCGTGACCCCAGCTAACCTGCCTGAGAACTCATCACAGACGTTGGGAGTAATATCTCTACTCCCCACAAGGAGGTTCAACGGAACATATACAGTGCTACCCTGGTATAATGCAGGTGTCGGGGTCCATAATTAGGAGACCACGTTATTATTGTTTTGCATTATAATGAATATTGGCATTTTTGTTTCCAAAATGATTTACAATGCCCACAAGCCAAATTAATATTGTAGCGTACAGTGGAAAATGAAGGAAGGAGACACACACAGTTTGCAGGTACTCGAATCCACAGTTTATTGGGATGATTATTTCCGGCCCCTGTTTGCCTGGGCCACACCAAAAACAACAAACAGTCTTGCTCTCTCACAGCAGCACATTCACACAGCAGCTTGTCTCACTCGGCTCTGCCCATGCTGATGTGGGCACCCCCATATATGCTTTCATGTCCCCGCCTCCCTGTTGACGTTCCTGCAAAACAAAGCGAATAAAGCAGAGGTCTAATTCATTGTCTTTAAGCGCAGTGCATTTTTTTCCTAGAGCAGCCCTTTTTGGAGTCAGTCTTCTCAAGAAAACCTTGTAGTTTTTATTCATCTTTTAGCCATCCACATAATGTAGATTGTGCAACATTTCTGTCTTTTGAAACTGCGGCTTAAGTTTCACCTTTTCTTACTCTGTCCACCGCATCGAAGTTTCATTTTAACAGAGAAAGATTTTCGTTTTTGCTGTCTATCATGCTGTCTTGCTTTATATCTGGAACGTTCACCCAATGTTTGCAAGTCAGATTGCATTATGGGGAAATGGGAGCCACGACCTTACCACGTTATAACCGATTCCACACTATAACAGGTCGCGTGATAACGGGTAGCACTGTATATACAGTACTGTGCAAAAGTTTTAGGCAGGTGTGAAAAAATGCTGTAAAGTAAGAATGCTTTCAAAATAGACATGTTAATAGATTATATTTATCAGTTAACTAAATGCAAAGTGAGTGAACAGAAGAAAAATCTAAATCAAATCCATATTTGGTGTGACAACCCTTTGCCTTCAAAACACAATCAATTCTTCTAGGTACACTTGCACAAAGTCAGGGATTTTGTAGGCATATAGTCAGGTGTATGATTAAACAATTATACCAAACAGGTGCTAATGATCATCAATTCAATATGTAGGTTGAAACACAATCATTAACTGAAACAGAAACAGCTGTGTAGGAGGAATAAAACTGGGTGAGGAACAGCCAAACTCACAAGGTGAGGTTGCTGAAGACAGTTTACTGTCAAAAGTCATACACCATGGCAAGACTGAGCACAGCAACAAGACACAAGGTAGTTATACTGCATCAGCAAGGTCTCTCCCAGGCAGAAATTTCAAGGCAGACAGGGGTTTCCAGATGTGCTGTCCAAGCTCTTTGAAGAAGCACAAAGAAACGGGCAACGTTGAGGACCGTAGATGCAGTGGTCGGCCAAGGAAACTTACTGCAGCAGATGAAAGACACATCATGCTTACTTCCCTTCGCAATCGGAAGATGTCCAGCAGTGCCATTAGCTCAGAACTGGCAGAAAACAGTGGGACCCTGGTACACCCATCTACTGTCCGGAGAAGTCTGGTCAGAAGTGGCCTTCATGGAAGACTTGCGGCCAAAAAGCCATACCTCCGACGTGGAAACAAGGCCAAGCGACTCAACTATGCACGAAAACACAGGAACTGGGGAGCTGAAAAATGGCAGCAGGTGCTCTGGACTGATGAGTCAAAATTTGAAATATTTGGCTGTAGCAGAAGGCAGTTTGTTCGCCGAAGGGCTGGAGAGCGTACACGAACAGCGAAAGTCATTAAGAACTATCTTCAGCGTAAAGAAGAACAAGGAGTCCTGGAAGTGATGGTATGGCCCCCACAGAGCCCTGATCTCAACATCATCGAGTCTGTCTGGGATTACATGAAGAGAGAGAAGCAACTGAGGCTGCTTAAATCCACAGAAGAACTGTGGTTAGTTCTCCAAGATGTTTGGGCCAACCTACCTGCCGAGTTCCTTCAAAAACTGTGTGCAAGTGTACCTAGAAGAATTGATGCTTGATGCTGTTTTGAAGGCAAGGGTGGTCACACCAAATATGGATTTGATTTAGATTTTTCTTCTGTTCACTCACTTTACATTTAGTTAATTGATAAATATAATGCTATTAACATGTCTATTTTGAAATGGCATTCTTACTTTACAGCATTTTTTCACCGATTCCTGCACTAAAACTTTTGCACAGTAGCCTGTATATATATTATCATATACAAAACATAACAGCACTGTTGTCCTCCACTGTGGGCATTCCTGCTAGGTAATTGACCAGAAGTAGACTCTGAAGCAATTAGAAAGTCAAAGGCAGCGAGAAACAACTTAGTTGCTGCAAGAATTCTTTTTGTTGGGACACTT
Source organism: Acipenser oxyrinchus oxyrinchus (assembly GCA_030684275.1). Taxonomy (NCBI): domain Eukaryota; kingdom Metazoa; phylum Chordata; class Actinopteri; order Acipenseriformes; family Acipenseridae; genus Acipenser; species Acipenser oxyrinchus. The sequence continues at coordinate 11,652,880 of CM060261.1, read as the reverse complement.
AAACGTCATCATGGTAATGTATCAAGCAGGAATGCCTGCTGTGCTAAATATAAACAACAAAAGGGGAAACTTACATTTTCGTACTTGACTTAAGTTTATTATTTGTGTTCACTGCCTACTGTTAGCACTTTTAAAATCCATATTTAAAAAAAGAAGTGAAAATGTTTTGAAGGTTTCACCCCACCCCAGTAGTTCTCAACCTTGGCTCAAAGTGTTCTTGTAGTATTTGGAAAATGATTCAGACACTTCAGAAACCATCGTAAAGCTAAAGTGCAAGTATAGTGGAGCAGTGGTGAGGATGGGTGGATTATTCCCAGAATTGAACTGTATTGCTTTCTTTTTTCTTGCAGGAGTGTTTTAAGATGCCACAGTCCCTGGGTGTTTTGGGTGGAAAACCAAACCTTGCATATTATTTCATTGGGTTTATTGGTAAGTGCAAACACAAAAACAATTATTATTATTATTATATTTGTAATTAAACCCGCCATATATAAAGCATGTACCATACCTAAGCTTGTTGATTTGTAGTAGTAGTAGTGTAAGAGGTTAATATGCTGAGTGGTGCAGTTGAACGTAGTGCAGTGGGGTATCGTATCAACAGGGTATGCACTTAACTTGTATACATACCATAAACATGACACAAACAACCACCTTGCAGCTTTCTGTTTGACTTAGCGATTACATGCCCATCAAAACAAACACACAGAACCGCTAAAATTAAAGGGATCACAGCCATGGATTTCTTAACAGGAAAATGTGCAGCTCTTTTGATCACACAACCCAGTCGCTGCATTAAAAGCAACAGCAGGAATTAGATTCCAGACAGGTTCAATGAAAGGCTGCTAACACACACCATTTTCATATCTGTGGTTGGGTTTTTCTTTGTATGGAAAATTCATTGAAGAAGACTGGGTTCTCAATTTGAATGCCCGGCTTTGTTACTCTTGGTTTTAATTTGGCGCAGGAGACGAGTTGATCTATTTAGACCCTCACACGACCCAGGCTGCTGTGGATCCAGACTTTGATGGGACTGTGGATGACCAGAGCTACCACTGCCAGCGGAGGCCACGGAGAATGAAAATCCTGAACCTGGACCCCTCTGTGGCTGTAGTAAGTGCTTCAAGAGGATGCAGACCTGGCTGGACACCTTCAAAGACACCCATAGTCTGAGCCAGTAGTATTGTTTGGCTCTGAGCTTCACCACAGTATAAATACCAAATATCAATTGCTTAATTGGAAAAGTGTGGATAGTGGCCAGGGCAATTGCATGATTGAAGTCAATTTCCCTGGCCACATTCCACACTTCAATCACTCACTCAATTAATCAAACAATGCCATGTGACTGTGCAAGGGTGGCCATCTTGGTTCTAGCTTCCTTCACCAAGATGGCCACCAGCCACCAAGCTCTCACACACGTATTCCCATGTGCAGAGCCTCAGCTCTGTCACAGGCCCAATGTACATTCAATCCAATTAGGGTACAACTTAGTAAGGACATTCTTATGCATATGACATTGAGAATGTTAGAAAGTAGGAACATACTCCACATATTTGTACACACACTTAGAAACCTGTTTATCCAGTAGTTATAGAACTTGGTAAGGACATTCCTGATGGAGGATGTCCCTTGTGACAGGGATGCATGCTGGCATTCTGGTATATCTGCTTATTTATAGACACATGTTACTAGTGTATGCTATTAAGATGTGGTACTTGTTTTTGTTATTTCAGGGATTTTTTCAAGACTGAAGCTGATTTTGACAGGTGGTGCACATTTGTACAGCAGGTAGAATATGTTGACTGTTTCATTTATGTTGAGGTTGTTCAGATTTCTGCTTGTGGACTGAAGACATGAAGAGATGCATTAGTATTTGCAATTTAATTCAGTTTCTATTTAACCAGGTAAAAGCAAAACAGAGTAACAATATGAGCCAGTACATTCAAGTATATACTGTACATACAGTATTTTAAACAAAAAAATTATAAAGTTGTTTAGATATAAAGCACAACACTGTTACAAAGCCTGTCTACTTTACTCAGTAGCTTACTATTATTATGATCGTGTAATTCTAGATCTATTAGAAAACTAGATCTAAAACTAATAGAAAAATTCCAAAGCACTCTGGAATTGGAAATTCGGAAGCCCCGAAGCTTGGTCTCTCAGATCTAAAATAGCCTTTTTTTCTGTCAGGAAATCTTAAAGAAAAGATGTTTCGAATGTTTGAGCTGGTTGAGAAGCACCCTCCTCACTGGCCTCCATTCATCCCTCCCACTAAACCAGAGGTACAGACGACAGGAGCAGGTAACTAGGCAGAGCTAAGAGGACTGGGATGGGAATGGCTCCGCTTTTACTGCTTTATACAATGTTTGTATCCCTCTCAAGGACCTAAAAGCAACCGAAAGAAGATTAGTTCACCTTCTCAGTTTATTCTTTACAGTGGATCGGAGGACACCAACTGTCTTTCACTTCTCATGGGCTGTTGTGGGGAGATGGAAAGTTTTATATTATTCTCTACAGTGATGCTAAATTATTTAAAAATAAATCAACTCATAGGTTAAAGTTTGTAAATACGACACATAGTATCTTTGTTGGCAGATGGATAATTAATAAGAATATCAAAAATATATACAGTATTTAATAGAGTATGCTGTAGGCAGGCATAAAATACAGCACAAATCATATCAATAGGACAATCTCACCACATATAAGAGAGTATCTATTTGCACATTGCACTGGGCTGTACTGTTGCGAGAAACATTGACTAAGCCCTTATATGGCTTACTAAAGACACGAGTGCTACACAGAGCATTCCACAGTCCCTGTGTTTAGCAGTGAAGGAGTGGGAAAGGTGCCAGTGTAATCCTAGAATTACAGCAGAAGAAGCTACTAAAGCTATTCAAAACATCAGCCCCTATTTCATCCTTTTAATATTATTTATTGTTGGAAACAGATTTTTCTTTTCATTCAAATGTCTGTCAACTTTGAGATTTTGGTTTCTAGATGATAAAAACCTCAAAGCCTTTTACAGTAAGACTTTGATTATCCAAACATCTCTGTTATCTGAACAGCCCCCTGGTAACCTGTCATGTTGTGTGCAGAGCTCTTCTGCTCTGTTGTCATAGAAAATGCGCTAACCAGCCCTCAATCTCTGGTATTTACAGTACAGTGGTACTGTATGTTAAATATTTTGGTAAAGGATTGTATTTTATGTTTTTTAGGGGGTTCTGGAATGGTAAAGATGTCCCAGTTTTAATTAGATTATCAGAACACCCTCTGGTTGCAATTCATTTTTATTACAGAGGTTTTACTGTGCTGAATTTCATTGCACTATTTTCTAAGTACAACACTGTAGATGTCATTAATGGTAATACTGTACTGTGTTTTGTGGCTTTTCTACAGAACTCATCGAGTCAATGGACAAGTTGTTTGAATCAGAAGAAGAATTTGAAATCCTGAACGTATGACTTATTTTTGTTTTTTAATATTATTGCCTTTTAACCGATAAGTGCCTCCCACCACGCTCACACAAAGCACAAACTGGAAAGGATCTGCAAAAACCTCATTGAAAACAGCATCGGAAATGGAATGGGTTCTGTTATAGGAAGGAGATCAGTGAGAGTTTCTGCAGCGTTTTCAAGGGCTTCACGTTCGTTTACAGCAAAGGGGTCACGCTGGCCCTGATATACCGCACGCAGCCTGACTTCACAAAAGGAATATTGAAGTAGGTATTATTGTATGCATGGATCTTTAAACATCTGGACTGCTCTCTGCAGAAAAAGGCTGAATAAACCAGGTTTCCAAGAAAGCACGTTGGAGGAAAACTGCTTATAAGATGACAGATACAATCTTATATTGGCTGAAACTGTGACTGCAACGTTCTTGATTGGTTATTTGCCATAATTGTAGTTAAAGAAGGTGGTGTATTAACTGTAGATCAGCTGTTTTTTTAAAAACAAGGGCAGCAATCGGTAGCATGTGCCAAAAATAAGGTGTATTCATAAATGTAAATATGAAACCAGAAGTCAAAATGTATTTCACTATTTGAACCCGTGAGTACTGGAGAAGTCCGTTTTATAAAAAAACAAGAAAAGGCTCTTAAAAGGCATGCATTATATGATGTAGATTTTCTCTAATATTTAATTTCATACCTGTTTCTCTAATTGCTATTTTAAAGACTTCAGTAGGTGAAGCAAAGTGGCAGTGTTTTCTTGTCAGTCTAGTCTTTCAGTTTGTAAAGCACAGCTGTAACTATAATAATCCTGCCTGCCTTTTACCATCACAGCGTACTATACAGCAGATCTGCCCATTTTTACAGCAATAAAGAGACCATTTACTCTTTATTCTTGGCACACATCCATAGAATCCAATGATGAAGCTGGTCTGCCCTTCCTCGTCTGTCATCTTTGAGTCCTACACTCTTGGGTCATGCATAGCATGAAACATAGGGAAAATGTGAGCATTTACTGTTTTATGTGGGTTGGGTCACACTAATAGGAACAATTACGGTCTACTATTCAAATTTAGTTTTCCTATTTATAATCTTTTATAATTTCATATTGCATTGCTAATATATATAATGTTCAAAAACACATGTATTGGATATGGATTTATTAATAATAAAACCCCATGTCCAGCGCTCCAGATAAGATGCGTACAGCTTGAGTTGTCATGTTATCAAGCTTCTTGTACTGCGTTGGTTCCCGACGTCTCAATGGTCAATTGTGAATATACTGCAAGCAGTAACTAGACAATGGATCATAGAAATGCCGGAAACAAGTGACCAATAAGTCTGGATTTTCTATAAAAAACAAAGTACGGTTGAATCAGTACGGTTTGTGACGGGTGAATAACCGACTGGATATTCAGGATTGCTCTGCTCCGTCTTAGTCTCTCTCAACCTAACCTACCAATCTCAACCGAATTTTTGGAAGGTAAATCTATATAATAAATAGAATATTCTCTGTTTGGAGAGAGTCGGTGCTTTATATTGCTGTGGCAAGGTGATCAATAAGGAATAAGATACTATCGTTATTTGCATTAGTGCAGTATTGGTACAGTTTACAAAAAAAAAAGTTTGATTTTGAAAAGGAGAGCACATGAGACTGAGAAAGGAAGATTTGCAGAAAACAAAAAACTAGTACTAGGGCAGTAGCTAACTACACCGAGAGAAGCAACTTCACAGACTATATTATTAATATTATTATTAAGGCAGGACTAAATGGCTGCAACAAAGACATGGCTGGATTTCTTCAGGTGGAAAATAAGGAAAGGGAAGTTGTTATTGGAAGCTTTTGTACAGTAGTTCAAAGTAACATTACAGTTAAAATGTAAGGCTGTAGTTAATGCATACCTCCTAAGTTAGCATTAAAGTTTGTACTGTATTTATTGGAAGTACTTGTGACTTCAAGGTAATATAGATATTACACACATAGTTTTTAAACTGGAGAGTAAATTACTCAAAACTTTATTTGGAGTGTTGCCCATGACTGATTAAAAAAAAGGCACATCATTTAGTATTGTTCTACTCTGGATCAGAACATTAGACTGATAGGACTTTAAAATAATTTGGAACAAAAGCCTTTCTGAGCATTGTCACATTTGCCATATTATTTAGCCCTATTAGCTTGACCAAGCCCATATAGAAAAAAAAAATTAAAGATTGCGCTATAAAACTTTTGAAGCATCAAAATGTGTCAGGGAAAGTTATTTAGGCTTGGAAGAAAAAGACATCTTCAAGGAGTGCTGAACAATGCTTTAAAATCAATTTTATGATCTTTCCCATTTCAAATATTTTGGTTCTTCAATTGTTTTTAATGTTAGTTCATGATATGCAGATGTCTGTAAATAAAATGCTATAGATATCCTTCCTGGTACCTGTGTCAAAGGTTACATGGTTATAAAAAAGATCTTGAACACAGAGCTGCCCCCAGATGTACACAGAGGTTTACATCTGTTTGCTGTGCAGTACTTGTTCCTGGGAGGATGTTGGAAACATCACTAGGGTTTTATTTCTGTTGTTATAAAGGCGTGCAAGGCTTTTTCACTTTTCCAGGGTCAGCATTTGTCATGCTCTGGACACGACTAACCTGTCAGTGCACTAAAAGCTGCTTAATGCAAGTCTGTGTAAATGATGTCCCCCTCTGTGCCACAGTGGAAGTTGTGACAGTGTGGTAACTGACTACCAAATGTCTGAGCGCTCTTTCTGTAATTTATACTTTTACACCACTGCTGTTTAGTCCCCAAAGTCATTTTATTACATTTCTGGTCTATTTTGGCTCAATCACACAGGTAAAGAAACAGTAAAGCCTTATTATTGCTAGGAGGGGCATGACCAGATTTTATTGATTTTATTTGTATGTACTTGATTTTTGTTGCTGTTTTGTTTTATTGAAAAAAAAGCACTTTAGACTTTGCATACAAACAGTATGACAGGATACACCCGTTAAATCAAGACATTGGTTCACCTCAGTGAAAATTGTTACTTCACGTGGATTACTGAATGCAAAACGTAGAGAAACTTTTGAAAGCAAATGATTTGGATGTCAAGTGGTAAGCATGAAACAGTAGTTTGATGTAAGCACAATGTATACTGAAAGATGTATTTCTACTGTATGTATACCGGTATATAGTCTCTCCATTGTAAGAATGAAATATGTACATGTTATTTTCTAAAAGGAACATAAATCCTCAAACAATCTATGCAGAAATATTGCAGACAACAAAATACAGTGCTGTAAAACTGAGGGTTATGGAAACTGAGGATTACGGTTATTGTTAAAAACTTCAGGTCACTGTGATGATGATGTAAATTCAACAGCAGAAAATACTGCTCGGCAAGACAATGCTTTACCAATAAAACACATCATTACATATTTACCAGACTGCACCATAGCTTTGACACTGGTATGCTGCTCTGGAAAAAAATAAATAAATAAAAATAATTCACCTCAGTTTGGCACACCTGTCACAGGTCTAGGAAGTTGTGCATCATTTAATTGTGTGTGGTTCTGCATGAGTATCTGGTCAATTAACTGCATCATATTTGTACTTTCTAACAAGGTTTTTATTTTGGAACACTCCTCCCCTCCTGTATTATGTTCAGATTTCTGATCTGTGGGTAATGATACAAACTTCTGTTCAGGTCTCACTAGACTTCTGTGAATTAGCAGCACTTTAATATTACTGTTTTCATTGCATTTTACCAAGTATATAAACTGTCTGGTTTCATCTATAATCCAAACTGATCATAATGAAGTGCATGCTGCTACCAGCTGTAGAAATTTCAATATCACACGTCTATGACTGTAAAATATTTTACAGCTGTCTTTTATTGAAATGTTTTTGTGGTTAAAGTGTAAAGTATGAAAAGCATGCAACAAGGACTAATCATTTTAACATGGTACAGATTAGAATCACTACACCAATCTGATCAGGGTCCAGTCTCACATGGTTCGGATTAGGAGCGTCTGATACTTATTCAACCATCGAGAGTGTTATAGTTACAGATGGGCTGAAGGAGGGAGAGTGGTCCTAATGGTGAGATCAAGAAAATGACTAAAACTTATTTATTTCAAAAGTTTATTTCAAAATTTACACAAGACCATTCAGAGCCAATATCTCTCGAGTACTGTACACGAAATGTAAACTGAAATCCATCCAATATTCTTCGACTGATAATAAAATGTTTAATAAGACGTCTTCGGACTGCGTGGCAATCAAAGCCTGGTATTTTATTTTTCTTTTCTTTTTTAATATACTGTGGTACAGCGCAAGCAGCAGTACAAACTGGATTCTTACACCACTCTGCTAAGTGTATGTTTGTAATTACTGATCAATAAAAAATCAAATGGAATTATAAAACAACAATGTAATACAGGTACAATTAAAAAAGTGATTTTAGCGGTCAAATGTACATACACCCCCACAGTATTAAACTTTTATTTATGCCAATGTATTAGATAGGGGTTTGAATATAGTAAAATTATACACTATCTGGATACTTACAAAAATAGTGTACCCAAGGCTACCTCCGAAAGAAAAGGTTACAGTGAAAGACTAGTGGTCACGAATCGGCCCCTCTTGTAAGTTTAAAATCAGTAGAAGCCAGATTAAAATAATTACAGCAGATTTTGGATGCAAGCCTTTCTGCCAAGTAAAATAAATGTGGCGATCTACACCAAGAGCTATATAAAGCCAGCTGAATATTAAAACTATTTTAAAATATTTAAAAAATATGAAATATGTACACTACAGATGGGTAGGTATAAAGAAGTTAAAAAGTGTTTTAAATTATTATTTTATTTAGTATATGTTTGATCAGAAAGTTGCCCATTAGCATAATAAAAGCATTATGAGAAGCAAAAAAAAAAAAAAAGGTTTGTTTTTCGATTTCCGGTTATCTTAAGCTATAAAAGAACATGATGATGACACAATGGCAAGCAGCTCATGGACCTTACAGCAAACCCAGAGAAATGCAAACAAGCGTCTGTCAATAGAGTCTGCATGCCAAGTGGAATGCAGAGTAGTACAATTGAAGCGATTGTAAGAAATTCAGCTTTAAAGGTTACAAATCCACAATTTGAAGGTCTGAGTTTGGGATAGCATCCCAGTACCTAAGTCAACTGAAAGCTGTTCTAGTTTTGGAGGAATTTGATAACACTAACAGGACAACGTCTTTGTGGATTTGAGCGACTTGCACACTCCCTGATAACCCACCATTCCTTTACGGATATGCCTGAAGTAATCTGTGACTTATAAAGTCCTGTCGCGTGGGTTACCATTTGAAATGCATACACATCCTTCTGTATTCTGTAAAGGCTTAATAAAAACGTAAGCTGTACAAGGTGTGCTGCTTCCTTTGCTAGCCATCAGTGCATTCATCGCCTTTCCATTTTAAAATCAATTCTAAAAATGTTTAGCAGATTGATTTACTTCCGAGGTAGCCGTGAATAATAAAACACTTTAAACATAATTAATAAAAACATTTAAAAGTATAGCACCATTTCGAAAAAATAACTAACACAGTATAATCACACGAGCCCCTTGCCCTTTTCTCATAGTTACGTTAGACCCATCTGAAGCTTGCGGTCTGAGTGCATAAAACCTGGCAAGCTTAAACTCCTGTCAGCCACCCAAACCAAACCCTTGGTCCACTGAGGGACACGGGAGGATGGCAGAAGTCTAGCAGTCTCTCAATGTTTCACTCGAGCCCTGTTTAATAAAGGCTTGGTGGTCAGTCTTGGTGGTAGTGGAGGTTTCTCTGCTACAAGTTCTTCCACGCAGACCTGGCAGCGGCCGACTCGCGTCTGGTGCTGCCCAGCTTTGAGTGTTTCGAGGGGAGCCTCCACGAACTGCCGCCTCGGCTCCACGGTGGTCAGCCAGAAGCTGTACTTGTTGGCGAAGTAGTGGCAGGTGCAGCGGGCACCGTTGCACTTTCGATGAAAGGCGTGGCGGAAATCCTCGAGACAGGAGCCGGGAGAGACCAGGGACTGACCGCCTCCTTCCGCACCGGCTGCCGTGTGCTGCAAGAGGAACACAGCAGGGGTTTAGGAAGTGCATGCTGCTCCACCCCTGTACAGAACTGGAGGAATTCAACACTTACAATACTTTATTTCCACTATCTGACATAGGGTAACTATTATAGATGATCTAAATCAGGTGTGCACTATTAACACCTGAAGAGTGTAACAGGTTCATTTAAGTAATTAGGGTACGGTTGTTACAAATAACAAAGCCAGAATGCCCCTCACTGTGTACCACTGATCTCAAGCAATCCCGGTGCTGTTCTCACCATGAGGAAGGAGTATCCGATCCAGAGGCTGCGCCAGCCAGCGGGGCAGGGCGGGATGCTGATGTCCTGGCTGTGCACCGCCACGGCCAGCGAGGGCACCTCGCACACAGAGCAGCGGCTGATGTACTGCGGGATCTCGTTCGAGACACCGGCATCATGGGGATGGGCGCTGGTGGAGAGCCAGTAGGACTTGTCATTGCGGCTGGCGTAGTAGCAGACCTCATTGATGTTGCAGTAGATGAGCGGCATGGTGCTGAAGCGAGGTAAGCAGGAGCCGGCAAGACCTGGAGGGAGAGAGGCAGGGGGCTGATTGCAGGTCATGAGTACTGGACAATAACACAGTCACAGCTCAATTGTTGGTGGCTTAACCAGCGTGAGCTACAAGCGATTTCCCAGCCAGTCCCTGAGGCCAGACTTAAAATGTAAACCTTCTCATCTTCCTGTAATAAAATAGAGCCCATATTTATAAAATTCAGTTCAGTTTTGCTAAACAAAGTGCATTCAAGTGACTCAAGATACCAGACTTTATTTATTAATGAAAACCACCTTTAACAGTGTCTCACTGGCCTGCCCTGTATTGGTGCAGTTCATTTCTCTTACCCAGGTCCTGGTTGTGTGCTTTCTCTTGTCCTTCCACGTACAGCAAGCTATACCCGTCCCACAGCCGGTCCATTCCCAGCGGGCAGGGGGCACCTGGTCCGACTGGCTGTGCTTCACCAGGGTGTAGCCGACACTGGCGCTGCGGACAGAGTTACCAGGCAGGCCGGCTCCACCCTGCTTCCCAGGGGCACCTGAACCAGGAGAGAGACAGAGTCAGCATGGAGGCGGCACCACGAGCCCCATACACTCACTCACAAATACTGCGGGAGAGCTGGAACAAGCTCACGTCAAGAAAACAAACGCCTCAAAGCACATGCTGCACGGTACAGGAACTATTACTAGGTCATTTGCATTTTCATCATCCCTGCAAATCTAATGCACAGAGAAAGGTCATGTGTGAAGTATGATTGCAGAAGATCGCCTAAGCTCAATTAAAAGTGTATGGGTTTTCCCAGTCCACCACTCTTAACAGCAAACTGTGATGTGTTAACATATTACACATACTGCACTTGAGATAAACCCATTTCAAACAAAGAATGGTGGGTGCTATGAAGTTTGGAAAATGAGAAATCACTTGTCAATCACCAATTTGTTTTTAACTAAGCTTCTTCAAAACAAATATAGTAAAAAAAAAAAAAAACACTTCATAGAAAAGGATGTAATTAATATAATGTGTGAAAACAACAATTATTGGATCATCTCTCTATTATGACAATGGGCTCAGTTTTACCATGGAGTGGGCATTTGCCTGCAATTCATACTGAGTGGACAACACAGACCAATAGGTGTGTATGTGAGAATGTATTGGAGAACTCTAGGTCCAATATGCAAACATATTCAGACAGACAGACAATACTGACCTTGCAAACCAGGGGTCCCGGGAATGCCATCGGGACCAGGATCTCCCAAAACACCATTCGGGCCAGGCTTCCCATTCCTCCCAGTCTTCCCAATAATACCAGGAAGGCCTTTCTGACCTGCAACGCGATCAAAAGACAAACCATCAGACATAAAACTAGACTCTCGCGACAGGTGTTTAAATATAGCAATCATACTGCGGCTTCCGTTTCTGGCAGTTAGATTCTGGTTTTGGATTATATTTAAACTGTAAAATGCTTCAGGAGTACAGTCTTGTTTCCATTGGCAACCGAGATATGATTTTGCCTGGATGCTACAGATGTCGATGTGAGCATTTCTCCACTTCTTACACAAAAAATGGTATGTACAACTCTGCGCTGATATCTACTCCATTGTGTTTATCCGTGTGTGTGTGTGTGTCTAGAACAAAATGAAAATAAAAGCAAGGATGCACTGTGAATGTCCCAAAGTGTCTGTGTTCCTTTAAGAGGTCTCTGGGTGTTACCTGGCCTCCCCATCTCTCCCGGCCGTCCCTGGAATCCTGATTCTCCAGGCTCTCCATCGATTCGGGCAGGCCAGGGTCCCCAAAAGGAGCGACAACATTCTCCATACGATCGTCTGACCTGGTGGGCCTGGGCTTCCTTTGTTACCTGGAAGAGGGATCAAGACAACACGTTACTAACCCACGGAGTGGAATCCAAACCCATTCATAAGCAGGGAAGCAATGGCAGCTGTCTGCATAGTCATGCTTCATGTCTCCTCACCTGGATTTCCTGTTTGACCTTTGGGTCCTGGGTACCCGGGTCTCCTGGGAATCCATCTGTGCCTGGCATTCCCATAATGCCAGGGTCTCCTGACCACCTGCGGTACACAGCACAGAGAGGTTAGCATTTCCAATACATCCACCAGCAGTCAGGGGCATGGCATACAGTATCAGAACTCAGGACTTGGGGTGGCACAATACACTCATCTCCCAGTACAATACATAGTGTATTACGAGATGCAGGTTGCGATACCACATGCATCACGATACGTGGAACTGTCCTGACTGGCTACTCCTATGAAGCATTAGAGGTTAAATAATCATTTAAATGATGGACCATTTTGTTAAAAGAGCACAATGTAATGAGATAGGGAGAGTATGTATCCATACCAACTATAAAACACTTATTCTTCATTCCAGAACTCTTTGCACTGAGCTATGCTGTGCTTTTGGTCTTGTATCACGATGTTAGCGATACATACTTCTATTACAATATACTATGTAAAGAAAGTGTCACGAATCGGTACACCCCTATTCAGTACCATTGCATCTTTTTATCCCTGATGGATGGAATGACCACAGTGTTTGGAAATCCACTCTGCTTGTGACCAGCTCACCATTAAGACCAGTGCCAATCAATCGGAACACAATCTGAACACATCTATTAGGACCATCTGTTCAGACCCTTAGCATGTTGTATACAATTGAGAATTTGTCACTTTTTATCATAACCTACGCTCATCTAGCGCTAGTAACGTTGCAACCATCATCATATAGAAAAAGAAACATTTACAAACTTGTGCTCATAGCCTCAGTAGTATGATTCTCCAGACTGAGTCTTACCTTTGAGACCGGGGGCCCCTGGGATTCCCGGAGACCCACTGGGCCCGGGGTCTCCCTTTGACCCGGCTAATCCTGGCAGGCCGGGGTAGCCTGGGTCCCCTCTGTCTCCTTGAGCAGTCCCAGGGCCTGGGGGTCCGGGGGGGCCAGTACTGCCTGGGAAACCTGCACGACCAGGGCAGATACAGCACACGTGTTAGACCTGGAGTCGTCAACTTATAACAAAGATACAAACACTTGGTGTCTGTTTGCCGACTTCACAGCTTTGTGGAAGTGTTTTACTAGTAGGGCAACACACTGTTCCACTGACTGGCCAAGACATTAAGGAATGACCTTCATTGTGGGCAGAACCACTTAACCCACAAGCCTTTGTTTGAGTTCAAGACTGAGGGACGTCTGGTGCTTCTCTGCGGGCTCCCTATTTGTTACAAGAGTTGTGTTTTCTACAAACGGTGCCACTGGAGAAACACATGCTGGTCACCGTCATGCCCCTTGTGAAATCAGAGATCCTTCTGTTTTTCTGTTTTTGTTGCTGAATAGTTGCACAAAACTGGGCTTTTAGAAGTCTAACGGATCACATGACTTGTTACGTGACTGTGTACATTTCTTCACACTGCAGACGAGCGGAGTTTCTAATTTTTGCCATATGATCAATCATTCATAACTATAAAACACTCAATAGTGCTAAATTTAGAAATGCTAAAAAGAAACTTGACAAATTCCATGACAAACGTATTGGTTAGATGAAGACATTGAAAAATAATTGATTTAGATTCTTTTAGTATGTCTAATTGTACGATCAATACAGTTGCTACAATGCCTATTTACTTCACACTGCATTTTATATCATACAAACACCCTGATCCAGAGCAATGAACCCCGGTCACAGAACACCCAGTCAGGGTACGCACCTGATTCCCCATCCCGCCCTGGGGGGCCCATATCGCCCGGTCTCCCGGGAATGTTTGAGGGCAGGGAGATCCCAGCAGGACCGGGGAGCCCAGGGAAGCCAGGAACACCAGGAGAACCTGAGACACAGAGAGGAAGACACGCTGAGGTCAACACACACACACACACACACACACTGGACTGCTTTGACTGAGGTCTGTCAACAGTGTTCAGTTTAATCCCCTGTATTTAAAGAGGACAGTGACTGATGTGATTGAAGAAGTGCTAAGAATCTTTCGGCTAGGTTTGGATATACATTCAGGATATGCAAGTATTTCAAGTACAACATATACATCGCATAGATAAACTGCTGCATCCTGGTGCCTTTGCTGTAGGTCACATGGTCTGATTGTAGCTAGACCATTGGACAGTGTTTCAACAACACAGGAAGTGATCAGGTACCAGGAAGCAGCAATAGCTTTTCATCGACAGTGTGGTCTTTGCTTGTATTTTGTACATTTTTGGAATATTTCAAAAGAACCAAAAGACTCCCCTGTTCACTCACCTGGCTCTCCCTTGCCACCCTTCTGCCCTGGGAAGCCTGGCTGCCCTATCGCTGCTCCTGGCGTGCCAGGATCCCCCTTGAGTCCCTGGGCACCAGGCTGGCCAGCAGCCCCAGGCTCACTCAGACCTGGGAAAGCAACAGTGCTGGGTTAGAAAGACACACTCTTACCAAGAGATCCACTGAGACACACGACCATATCTAGTGTTCAAAGGGTTTGGGAAATAAAGAATTTGTTCAGGCTGAATCTTACAATACTCATGACTTCGCAACAAGAAAGCAAAAAACACTATTTGCCTCAAACCCACATGGTTCTTGGGCTCACCGCCTTCCCAGCCAGATGAGGCAGTATAGACCCTCGTAATCCACTGGACCAAGGGGTAGCTTTAAACATGCCAGGAGGGAAGTTAAATGCTTATGTTCTGATTGGTCCAATCAGGTGATAACATGTTGTGCCTCAGGTGTTATAAAGTGGAAAGTGGTCAAATAACTGAGAAACTGACCTGGTGTTCCTGGCGGGCCCTTTGGCCCCTGCAATCCGTTCAGACCATCCAGACCAGGGGGGCCAGCGAAACCTGCAGGACATTAACACAAGGGGTACTTCATATCCTTTCAGCGTGATACCGTCACTGAGTTTGTTAAAGATTTAAAATGGGAAATACCCTACAAACTCCTTGTTTGCACACCCCTAGTGGTCATTTTTAAACTGGCCTTATTACTGAATTCCACCTAGCTCAGGTTTGCTCAGAGGCTGTCACAACTAATATGCTGGTGACTATTACATGACAAATGTTTTAACTACTTATTGATCAGTTGCAGTTCTATTCCATTACATTGTATTGTATTTTCATTAAAACGAATTAGCAGGCTGTGTGTGACGGACAAAACTTCAGTCCAGTATCTTTTCCCCATTTCACCTTTTTGTCCGGGAGTGCCGTTAGAGCCGGGGAATCCAGGAGATCCAGGCGGTCCAGTTGATCCGGGGAAACCAGGATTACCACGAGCACCGGGGAAACCAGGGCTACCTAAACACAGACCACACAAAACACCAGGCTTAATGCTACCACAGTACTGACTTAAACCAGACACAGTATCACAGACATACACACAATGATGCTCTTTACATACACGCAATGATGCTCTCCTTTCAGGAACTCCCTCCCTTCCGTTTTCAACTCCAACAGCCTCTTCTGTTTTTTACTGACTCTACTTGGCTTTCTTGAAGGGTACTGCAAATCCATTCCCTTCCCCTATAGTAAAACAATCTTTATCTGATACTTGGGAAGCCCTGTTGAAATCCTGGAGTGCCTGCCTCGCATGTAGAGTGTGGGGCAGCAGTGTAACATGGGGGATTTCAGGTCGGTGAGCACAGACCTACCTGGCAGTCCTGAGCGGCCTGGGTCTCCAGGGAAACCTTTCTGTCCGTTGATTCCGGGGTTTCCAGGGAAACCAGCGTCACCCGGCTGGCCACTGTTACCTGTCGTGCCTGAAAAAAGAGACGAAGGTTAAACTACCAGTCAAAAATACTGACATAGTTAATCAACTTTCTCACTGTTTAATATAAAAACCAAACTCAATCCCGTAAGAGTATTTGAGAGGGATGGCATGGTAAAAGTAGTCAGCGCACATTACCTACTGAATACAGAATTAGAATGTAGGGTATCCTGTGTGAAAACAGAAAGTGCAGCACCATACTCAGTATTTCTCAGAGACAACTCAAGGACTCTCCCCTCCTCCACTCACCAGGAGTTCCAGGCTGGCCGGGGAATCCTTTGTTTCCAGGGGCTCCAGGAGATCCGGTGCCATCGCCACGCTCACCTGAGGAAAGAGTGCAGCATTAGCAGGGTTACACACTCCAGCAATCACCCGAGGAAAGAGTGCAGCGTTAGCACTGAGTTACACACTCCAGCAATCACCTGAGGAAAAAGAGTGCAGCGTCAGCACTGAGTTACACAACTCTGCAGCTTGAATTATAACAGATCAGATAAATGGCAGTACAGAGGGAACCTTTAAATGGAGTAACATGCTGCATGTGTGGACATGGCACAGCGATAGACTTCACACAACGGTGGCCAGTTTATGAGAACAAAACCACACCACAAACAGCAACTAGAAGAGTTTCACCCGATTCAACAGGCTTATCAAAATGTTACAGCAAGACTTCATTTGTGAGGAAAACCAACTTCTTCTCTGGCTAGTTGATTTTGCTATTGATACCCACACACAACTGTCTCATATCCTCCATTAACCTCATTGAAATTAATAGGAAATTAATACTTAGTTACCTTTGAATACTAAAGGATATTTAAATACCAGAATTACTGGAGAACATCAGACTTTGCTAAGGTTTTCTAAGGAACTTAGATATCACTAATGCCTTTTATCCTTACCACTGCCAAGATTAGCCAACACTGGGATATGAAGCGTGCATCTCAAATGGTTACTTTGCAACATTTAGCCTAACTGGGATTCTTGTGTACAGTCAAACCTGCTTAATATCACTCATGTTAATATCACAGCCACTCACTATCCTCAAACTGCAATGTCTCAACCCCAATATAATGGGAGTCAATGGAAACAAGCTTCTGATAATATCACTTTGGTTAATATCACACTCTGCTTAATATCAAGGAAATGTAACAATCATACAATTGATTTCCACCCACTTAATATCACTTCAAAATGCTGCATCAGTTGTACTGAATTATCAACACGTTCTGTATACACTGTGCTCAACAGCCTTGGGGACACAGGATCACCCAGCTTGACTCGTGGAGATTTTTACCTTTGCATATTAAAATGAAAAGTCTCGAAACAAAACGATTTAAAACATAGCCATGAAGGCTGAAATAATTGCTCCATTTGAAAAAGGATATTTTGAGCGCCTGTCACAACTCTCAAGTGACTCCTACTACTAAATGAATGCGTACAGGAAAGCACGAGGACTTAAGAGACCTTGAATGTGTATGTGGTCGTTTGGTTTGTTCGGTTACTGATGTTCGGTTACTGTCACAATGTATGCTCAGTCCTTTTGAGGTGATATTTAGCGGGTTTGACAGAAGCAGTGTTTACAGTATTGTGTAATAAGTGTACTGCATGCCAAACGTGACACAAACACAGCAGTATTACTGCAATTGACTCCAGTATATTCAGAGGCACTGCAATGGCAACACAGCACTGTAACTCTTACCTTTTTGTCCGGGTATCCCCGGACTGCCTGGAAATCCAGGAGGTCCTGGAAAGCCATCGGAACCCTGCGGAAGAGAGCAATGCAGAAACCGATCTTCAGAACACTACAATCACGTGCTGGCCATTTGTTTATTATACAATTCATTTGTTAAAGAATACAGGTCAACAAAACCGAGTCCACCTAACTGAAGCCATCGATGTGGGTAAATGTTTTCTCAAGTAAGTTGTTTAAATGGAAGTTTTATGCATCAAAGTATCACACCCCAGAAGCATGTATCACTACCTAGGCCAAGCCCTGAACCCTTACAGAATGTCTGGGGCTTGGGATTCAAAAAGAGAACTTATCAAGTTCTGTTCAACACAAACCCTTTAAAAGAGACAATAGGTTTCAAATGTCATTATTTGTTTTTGTCATTTCTCTTAATATGTTATGATTCAATCATTGTGAGTGGTTCTGGGTTCTGTTGCTCCAATATTAAATTGTTAGCATCTCTCTCTAATCTCCCTTTCCCTGGCTCAGAGCGTGCGTGCTCAGAATGATGCAAACATCAGAAAATAGTGCGTGACATGAAAAAAAAATTATTAAATTACATTTTAAGCAAATTAGTCTTTAAACAAAACAATATAGAACAAGACTGTGCTCCTACCCTTTCCCCTGGCATCCCTGTGAAGCCGATGATGCCGGGAGAGCCCTTCTGTCCTGGGAATCCTGGTTGTCCGCTAGGCCCTGGGTAGCCTGGGTCCCCTGGAGAGCCCTTCTCCTTCCCTTGGAACCCCGGCAGACCAGGCCGGCCGGGCGCCTCCTGCCCAGGCAGCCCTTTATCACCTGGGCACAAACAAAGAGAGGACAGGCCGTCAAGCCCTCAACAGGAGCATGGAGCTGGCTTGGTGTTTAACTCCTCAACAGTCAAGCTCAAGTGGACCGAGGGAGGGTGGGGGTGGGTTGTGCCAGCCCCTGCCTCAATTACATCAATTAATACTTTTTTGCTGCAAAGCCCTTGAAACAAGCTTCAATAACAAACCAACTTTATTTAAGTTACTCAAGTCTCATTAGTTCCTTTGTGTTTCTTGTTTTGTGTTTTGGATCGGCCTAGTGTCACTTACTGCCATGTACTAAAGGAAGGTTTACTCTGAGGCTTACCTCGTGGCCCAGGGAATCCATTTGTTCCTGGATATCCGTCGTCTCCTCTCTCTCCTTTTGACATGAGATGGAGCGGGACCACTCTCTCACCGGGCAGACCTGGGCTTCCACGGTCACCTGCATGGACACACACACGCACGCACGCACACACACACACACACACACACACACACACACACACGAGAGTCAGAGAGAAACAAGGAAACAGCTGCAGCACTTTCGATTACAGTGATTACACTTTAAAACTAGCATTCATTCAATAGAATAAACGTGTATCATATAACATTACATCTGGACTTTTTAACTCTGTTCACTGCACAAACTTAATGGTAAAGTATGGAAGCAGGTTCTTTTTTATTAGATTTTTTCAAAATTTAGTAAATCGCCAATTGATGTTATCCTGTTTTTCTCCCAATTTGAAATGTCCAGTTGTATTTTTATTTTTATTTTTAGGCTCAGCTCACCACTACCACCCCTGCGCTGACTCGGGAGTGGCGAAGACGAACACACGCTGTCCTCCGAAGCATGTGCCATCAGCCGACCGCTTCTTTTCACTCTGCAGCCCCGCCATGCAGCCAACCCAGAGCTACAGCGTCGGAGGACAACACAGCTCTGGGCAGCTTACAGGCAAGTCCGCAGGTGCCCGGCCAGTCTACAGGGGTCGCTGGTGTGCGGTGAGCCGTGGACACCCTGGCCAACCTGAGCCCTCCCTCCCCAGGCGGCGCTCGGCCAATTTGTGCGCCACCCCTGGGAGCTCCGTCCACAATCGGCAGTGGAATACCCTGGACTCGAACCGGTGACCTCCAGGCTATAGGGCACATCCTGCACTCCACGGAAGCAGGTTTATTATGACAAGATGAACACTGGAAAAACCACACAGGTCTGTAAATGAAATGGTAGCCAGTACATGATAAACCAACTTGAACTCTGAACCGTTCAGAATGAATAACCTCTCCCCAGTTCCTCAGACAGGACAGTGTGGCGTTTACCTTTCTGTCCTTGCCCTCCATTGTCTCCGCTAGGTCCGACCCTGCCAGGGAACCCACGCGGTCCCTTCAGCCCGGGGCCCCAGGTCGTCCTGCTGTGCCGGGCATTCCTGGAAACCCCACCATGCCAGGGAAGCCCTTTTCACCTGCCACAAACACAAACACTTTACTGCGCTTTTGTTACCACAAGTATCGCTAAGTTTAACTAGAGCTTTGTCATTCTTGTGGATTAACTCATTGTTTTGATGATTCAGATCATTAAATATCACTGAATTGCAAGTTTGACTTGTTTTTCAGTTTTTAAGGAGATTTGTTAACCAAAATTCTCAATATAAATCACACTATATATATACTGTTAGTTTATCCATAAAGGTGGTCTTTGTTTTAATACAGTTACATTTAAATATAATTCAGCAAGTTGACTACGTTTGGAAAGTACATAAACAGTCTACAAACACATTCCACAGTCTAATTATATCTAAAATGATTCTTCAATGTGGTCTTTATAAGCAGGTTGGAAGGTGGCAGGGTATAGTCAGTTTTTACCATTTCTTCCATTTACTCCTGGCCGCCCTCTCTCCCTTCTGGCCGGGGCCGCCAGGGAACCCCTTCTGCCCGGCAGTCCTGAGGCCCTGGGAGCCCAGGTAGACCCTTCATACCAGCGGGCCCTGGGGGCCAGGGTCCCCGATGAGCCCTTGAGGCCTGGGAAGCCTGGAAACAGGCGGGGCAATTATCAAGCAAGGTCGTTACTTCATATATCCTTACAAAAATATACTACAGGATAAAAGGACTACAGCTGCAGTAAAAAAGCAGGATTTTGGATTTTACAAAAATATATTGCACTAAATGACTACACTACCGGTCAAAAGTTTTAGAACACCTCCATTTTTCCAGTTTTTATTGAAATTTACGCAGTTCAATGTCTCAATGTACTCTGAAATTAAAGCATAGAACAAATAAACAATTGGAGATAAAAAGAAATCATGGAATCGTTTTGTTTAACAAAATTTAATCTAAATTTTTGACTCAAAGTAGCCACCTTTTGCAGATATAACAGCCGAACACACTCGTGGCATTCTTTCTACAATGGAAATCAAATATTGTTTGGAAAGTTCTTCCCAACACTGTTGCAGAAGTTCCCACAAATGTGTTGCACTTGTAGGTTGCTTTGCTTTCACCCTTCTGTCCAGTTCATCCCAAACCAGCTCGATGGGGTTTAAGTCTGGAGACTGTGCTGGCCATTCCATGATTTGAAGCCTACCATCTTGTTCTTTTCTTCTAAGGTAGTTCTGACATAGCCTGGAGGTATGTTTTGGGTCATTATCTTGCTGTAGGATGAACCCCTGACCAACTAGGGCGTATACCAGAGGGTATTGCATGGCGCTGCAAAATGCTGTGGTAGCCGTTTTGGTTCAGGGTGCCACTCACTCTGTGCAAGTCGCCGACTCTGGATCCAGCAAAAGAGCCCCAGACCATCACGCTTCCTCCTCCATGTTTGACAGTTGGTGTCACACACCGAGGAACCATCCTTTACGCCTACTCGACGCGCACAAAAATCCTGCGTGATGAACCGAAGATTTCAAATTTTGATTCATCGGTCCATAAGACCTTCTTCCAGTCTTCAGTAGTCCACTGGCGGTGCTTCATGGCCCAGGCAAGCCTCTTTTTCTTATTTTGCCATCTTAGCAATGGCTTTCTTACTGCCACTCGACCTGTCAAACCTGCAGCTCGAAGTCTTCTCTTCACAGTTGAAACTGAGACTTGCTTACTTCGACCAGTGTTAAGCTGTGCTTGAAGCTGTTGTCCTGTGAGCCGCCTATCACGCAAGCGGTTGACTCTCAGAAACTTGTCTTCTGATTCTGTTGTGGCTTTGCGTCTGCCAGACCTCTTCCTGTCAGAGTTTCCTCCAGTTTCCAAGTGCCTTTTGATGGTGTAGGAAACTGTACTCACTGACACCTTGGCTTTCTTTGCAATTTCTCTAAAGGAAAGACCTACACTTTTAAGGGTTATAATGGTCTGTCTGTCTTCCTTTGTTAATTGCCTTTTTCTCGCCATTATGATAGCAATATACTACTTCCTGCAGTACAATACTGTCCAAATAATGCTTAAGAGGGTGTAGTAACACAGTCTGTTCCAACACTGCTTTTATACAGTTTTATATTAGGAATTGTTAGCATCAACTTTCAAGGCTTAATTTACTTCCATTGCTGCAGAACAGCTGTAAGTTGTTAACCCATTACTTGTTCCCTGAAAAGGCCTTTTGTATAACTCTGAAATGTACATTATTTTTCAGTTTTTGGTAACCTAAACTTTTTTTAACCTCTGGCAGTTTACCGCTTACCTTTGTACCATTTCAGGTTATTCACTGGACTGCTTAAATTTCAATAAAAACTGGAAAAATGGGGGTGTTCTAAAACTTTTGACCGGTAGTGTATATTTTGGATTCAATAACCTGTAATGCTGCTAAACTATTGCAGGTGTTTGAGCACATTACTGTAATAGTAATGCTGTAGTACTTTCGTGTCTGCCTATTGACAAACTAAAACTACATTGATCAAGTCAATCGTTTTATAAGCCAACAGAAGTTAGTAATACCAAAACAGTGTTATAGCTGCCTAACTAAGCCACATACTTGTCTACTAAATGTAATGTAATACTGCTGTTCTGAAACACATATCCTTGCTTCAGGGATAGACATGTACACATAAAGATTTAAGCCTCTTCTGGCTCGATTTCATACCAATATCCCTTCCTTGGGTTTGAGCTTTCAGAATGTTGGTCCTATTCGAAACAACTCTGTTTGTCAGTGCTCACTGAAGCGTGCTTGGTTGGTGCTTGTGTTGAGAGCACTAAGTGAGCACTAACAGCCAAGTACTGTTTTACAGCATGTTCATTTAGCAATATTATGGAAAGAGGAGATCACTGGCAACAAGTAACAGAAATTACCCAAATGATCACTTTATTGTACACTTCAGCTAATTAATATGCTATTTTAATGTGAGAATTTCGTTAAATAAAGTGCAGTTTGGCACATGAAAGCGTGGATTTGTTTCCCTCTTTGAATTGCTAATACTTTTCAAAGCATTTAACAGAAATCCAGTTGTTTAGTTTAGTTGGATGGTTATTGGACTCATGGCATGTAGGAAGACATGTAAAGCAATGTGATGTCAAAACTGCACACATGTATGATGGGACTCGTGGGGATGATCATGAAACAGAGGTTTAATGATGTCATCATCAGAGACACACAGCCACCACCACCACGTGAGGCGAGGTTCACTGAAGAGATGAGTTTAGGAAGCTACATCCTGAAAACTCACAAACTGTACTTGGGCTCCATCTTAGCTCCTCTACAGTTTAACACACAAACAAACTACATCTGACCCATAAAGGCGTTTCACAAGACAGGTTTATAAATCAACTGCCAAGCTTCTTTAGTTTTACTTTGGTCATTATGATTCTGTTTTCTATTAAAAGGTGCTGATAGGCTTAAATATATATCTTCTCATAAGCAGAATAATCTAATATCATTTGTTTTCTATGTGATGGTGAAGCCTGTGTATCTTGCCTCAACACTGCAAGTTGGATGGACATGCTTGGTTACCTCTCCCCATTCACTTCCTGTGTTACAAAAACAGCACCCCACCGAACTCAGGACATGGGGTCCTATTACCCACAACACAGGAACAAAGTTACCTTTAGAGTGTTGTGATAGGAAGAATTTACTTAATCTGAAATACAAATACAAGAAGAATCACATTTTAGGATCTTCTCTATTTGAATGGGTTGCTTCAGCTCTAGCTGTTCACAGTTGTCCTTATTCCACACGACTTTCAAATGTGTTCCAGCAAAACAGATGACAGAAGTGCCACCTGACAGCTGAAAAAACTGAACTGTGAATGTACTGTCTATGCCGGACAAACAGAGCCTCCTACTGTAGCTCTAGACACCAACCTGCTTTGAAGCAATCACAAACGCAGGCTCAGCAAAACCACAAGGCTCTGCTGTAGCCACTATGAGCACACGAACTACAGAGCGACAAGGGGGTAATAAACACGGACAAGAGCTTTACTGCTAACCTACACAGGTAGTAAACAACAGGAAAGCAAAAATGAGACATGCCCTTCAGAGGAAAAGGAGAAAAACGAAGAAAAAAAAAACTAGGTTTCAATTTCCACTTTACTGAGTTTTTCATGTTTTTAAAAAAAAAAATTTAAGCAACAGGAGTGAACTTTGGCACCCTCCTCAGGCTGCTGAAGAGCATGCTCACAACAGCACGTCGATCATGTGTTAGTTTCTAGGAGGTTACAACTACAGTCATTCCGCCACTCATAGCATTAAAAGCAGAGGCCTACTTGCTTTGATGCTACTGCAACAGCTCTCTCACCTTCACAGCCTAGGTAGAAACCCAACACCCAGACAGAGCGACACCAGAAATGGAAGGATGATGGGAATGGGGATGGGACAGACGCATGGTGAAGAAAAACACACACACATTAAAAATATCAATATGTAATAATGAAAATGTGATGACAATTAACTCCAAAAGCAAGCCCCGCCCCCTTAGAGCCTCGGCTAGTTTTGCTTTATGATGTCACTGGTGTTCTGGGGTTAGACCACAAGCCTGGTACTACTACACTTAAAACTGTCACTGCAGTTAGATGCATCAAGAAGAATCAAGACTGATAACCAAGGTTTTAAAATCCATATTCTTCAGTCTTATTTGCATTAGCACCAATAGTTTTCTTGTGTGGAAGATGTCTTGCTTTTTTTGAATTTATTATTTATTAGCAGACACCCCTATCCAGGGCTACTTACAATTGTTACAAGATATCACATTATTTCTTTACATACAATTAACCATTTATGCAGTTGGGTTTTCACTGGAGCAATCTTGGTAAAGTACCTTGCTCAAGGGTACAGCAGCAGTGTCCCCCACCTGGGATCGAACCCACAACCCTCCGGTCAAAAATCCACAGCCCTAACCACTACTCCACACTGCTAAATGATATCAAAGGCTACATACAGCACTGGGCATAAATAGACTCTACATGTTAAGCCAAAGGCCAAACCACTTTAGCTCTAATACTGTAAGAAAGACTGGATGGAATACACAGCTCAACCAAACAGGATGGGATTGCGTTGGTCCTGGCGTCACTTACCAGGTGCTCCTGGAAACCTACTCTCCCGGCTTGTCCGGGAGAGCCGGAATGCTGTCCAAACCCCCAGTCCCGGGGACCAGGCAAACCGGGGATGCCCGGGAAACCGTCCTGACCACGCTCTCCTTTGGCACCGGAAATGCCAGGTCGGCCACCAAACCCTGGAAAAGCAATGAGGAGCAGAAGATTACCATAGCGACCATGATTTCTGTACTGTGCTGTCACACACTCAGCCACTTGAACACCTCCCTTGAGGAGAGTGTAGAAAAACACTTTTACTGCATGTACGCAAAACATAATAAGGTGAAACAGAGAAAGTTACATTTAGAAATGCTTTAGAAAAACTCTTTTATGGGGGTCTAACCAAATTTACTACATGGTTTTGCTTTTTTTCTGTGGGGGTTTTGGACCTTGCAACCCCATACTAAAAACTATGATTTGCATTGTCAAGGAAGTTCAATTTCGGGCCTGGTTGGTATGAAGTCCTCAAGGCACACAATCTGTATGTACATTTTACAAGACGACTGCCAGCTGAACCTCCTCAGTAAGAATCTCCAGGCTCAAGTTTCAGGCCCTGGTTGGGCTCCTTACCTTTCTGTCCTGGCAGCCCTGGGTCTCCTGGTAGCCCCTTGTCTCCAGGCCCTGCAGACAGGCCTGGAAACCCAGGGGTCCTCGCTCTGCTCCCAGCACCTCTCCGGGGCCCCTTCGGTCCATTCAGCCCTGGGGAGCCATTCTTTCCCAGAGCCCCTTCTCTGCCGTCCATACCGGGAGACCTGGGGTGCCCCGTCACCTCTCGGTCCAGGGAAACCTGCAGACAGACAGACAGACATGATTCGGTTTTCCTGATCAGTCCTGGTCCCCACCATGCACATGCTCAACCACACTCTTTTGTCCTACCAGCTGGTTGTCTTAAGATCCTGTATTTTGTTTTCAGTGTCTGGTATTATCTGTATTGTTTTTCTCCACAAGTCCCTGTCTGTGCATTCTAATGATTCAGGTTTGTTAAAGCTTCCTAGAGTCAATTTTCATACAAACAGTGAAAGAGCATTTAGCTGTTACTCTCCAAGATTACAGAATGTCTTGCCACAGGACATTAGGGAGGCAAAGTCTTGTATTTTGATCTCATCTGAAGATGTGTTTTTGAACAAGCTTTTTTTCAATAGCAAACTGTTTGATGAACCTGCTGTAAAGTGGTTTGGGAGGACTTTCGTCCTGAAAGGCGCTATAAAAAATAAATAATGTTGTTGTTGTTTCACACCAGCAGAGAGGCTGCAGACCATCCCAAATATTCAATAAAGGATTTAAAATCCATTTTGTTTTGGGGTGTTTTACATTACAACACAAGCCTTCTTTCCATCCAATAACAACTCACAATAACAACTATTAGGGGTTTAACATTACAGACAGGCATCTATAAGCTTCTGAAAGTGGCTTCACTGTACCTGAGGGTCCGGGCTGCCCTCCAAATCCAGGGCTACCACGCTCTCCCTTCTGCCCATCAAACCCTGGCAATCCAGGCGTGCCGGGCAAACCTGGCTGTCCTTTCAATCCTGCACAAAACAGACAACCATGAGCACACCGCTAGGGACTCAAACTCTGTTTGTCCCTTCAACACTTCAAAATGAACTTAAAGACTTATTAGGTTTGGCCATAGCATGTATATCTTAATGGTGTAGTGTCGGTTTGTCTTCATTTTTATTGCTTGGCCTTTGCCGCTGTGTGGGTTGAATAACAGTAGTGTTCATGCTTTGAGCTGTCTGGATAGAAGAAGGGCTTTAAAACTGCAGAGCATGCTTGTAGTATAGTGAAGATAACTCCACTCAAAAATGCAGACCAGTAAACTAACCTTATACATTTATATGTATATCGATGGCCAATTTAATGTATTTGTCTGCATTTGACATTGAAGCTATTTGATCAGTTACCCCGGGGGTAGACATTATGTAAAGTTACTTATTGCTGAAAGAGTTAAATCACTGTATAAACTCATAGCTGTTTTAAAGAGTTAAATCACTGTATAAACTCATAGCTGTTTTAAAGAGTTAAATCACTGTATAAACTCATAGCTGTTTTAAAGAGTTAAATCACTGTATAAACTCACAGCTGTTTTAAAGACCAGGACTTCAGATCAAGGTTTTGTACCTAGACCATCCCAGTGACCTGCATTTCACGGGTCAGACCCACAAATTAACATTAAAACCCACAGACCCGCAAAACAAAACGTATATGCAGGATCACTGGGTGATGTAAAAACTGTAGTTTGTCGTTATCAACACATGATTGTATGTACACTTGTGGCAAAGTGCCCCCCCGTGTGTATTTTGTGTTACGTGTTGTGTGTAAATGTTGGTGTATAGTCATCGTACACGGGATATAAACGGGTCTGTGTTTCACTTGTGATTTAAAATGTAGATTTATATTTAGGCACGGAGGGCACAAATCACTTCACGTGCTAGTTAAAATGTAATGTGTGGTCACGGGAGTGCACTTAATTAATTCACGTGCAGTTGTACCGAGATTCCAATTGAATGATTGACTAGCAATCGAGTCTCGGTACAACTGCATAAAAACAGCATGTTTTCACTCACTCGGGGTTGGGTGTTCGGTGAGTGGAGAACGGAGAGAGAGAAGGAGAAAATTACAGTTATAGTTGTCACTCACCGTGTTTGTTCGTCTGTTTACTGTATAGTCCGTTTTGTTTATCTCTTTTGTTTTGGCGTAAGTGCCGTGTCCTGTGTGTTTTGTCTTGTAACCTTTTATTTTCTGTTCTGTTTAATAATTAAATGCTGAGCGCGATAACGCGCTCAGCTTCAATTAAAACCCCAAGTCTCTGTCTGTTCTGTGTTTCCTGGCTCTGCCGTGACGTCACCGCTCAGTCGTCTTTGTCACCGCGTGGTGTCAGAACCGGGATAACAGCGCCTCAGGACTCAGGCCAGAGCGGTACCGCAGTTTTTTTCCAGTTTTGCCAGTAGGGTTTGTTTTTTGCTGCAGTAAAGCGAGGATGGGGAGAAAGAGCTGCAGGAAGCAGCAGCAGCAACAACAACAACAACAGCTGCAGCACTCGTCCTGCATGCCGGGCTGGGAGGAGGACAGCCACAGCGGGCAGGGTGCCCGTGATACGTGGGCTCAGGGAAAGCAGCAGCTGTCACCCCAAGCATCAGTAGCCACCCCTCTACCCCCACTGCCACGGGTTCCCCACCGTCCCGGGAAATATGGGACTGGCTGGTGCACCCGAGGGAACTTCGCCAGTGACCTCCCCTGGGTTCTTAACACACTGCAGATGCGAGATGGGGAACGATGGGAGGACTGGGAGCAACAGCACAACCCGGCATCAGTTCGTGACCTTGCCGCGGTGGTGCTGGGGTACCTAGCTGCAGACATGGGAGGGGTGCCTTCCAGTGAGCAAGAGGGAGAGGAGCAGTCGCTGCCCTCTCCAGTACCTGAGTGGGAGGAGCCCGAACGCCCCACGCCTGAGTGGGAGGAGCCGAACGTCCCACGCCTGAGTGGGAGGAGCCCTAACGTCCCTACGCCTGAGTGGGAGGAGCCCGAACGTCCCTACGCCTGAGTGGGAGGAGCCCGAACGTCCCTACGCCTGAGTGGGAGGAGCCCGAGCGTCCTACAGCCTGAGTGGGAGGAGCCCGAACGTCCCACGCCTGAGTGGGAGGAGCCCGAACGTCCTACGCCTGAGTGGGAGGAGCCCGAGCGTCCCTACGCCTGAATGGGAGGAGTCGGTGCGTCCACAGCCCAAGAGGGAGGAGTCGGTGTGTCCACAGCCCAAAAGGGAGGAGTCGGTGTGTCCACAGCCCAAGAGGGAGGAGTCGGTGCGCCCACGCCCAAGAAGGGAAGGTAAGCGTCCACAGCCCCAGTCTCCACCAGCAGAGGGTGAATTCCTGCTGGGTCCACCTCCATTGCCATGGGAGGACTGCTTGCAGCTCCCACCTCCACCAGCAGAGGGTGAATTCCTGCTGGTCCGCCTCCGCCACCTCCATTGGCAGGAGCAGAGCAGCAGGAGCTGCCTCTGCCTCCGCCAACCCCACCAGCAGAGGATGAATGCCTGCTGGTAACACTTCCCCACCAGCAGAGGATGAATGCCTGCTGGTATCACTTCCACCAGCAGAGGAGGAATGCCTGCTGGTAACACTTCCACCAGCAGAGGATGAATGCCTGCTGGTATCACTTCCCCACCAGCAGAGGAAGAATGCCTGCTGGTATCACTTCCCCACCAGCAGAGGAGGAATGCCTGCTGCTATCATTTCCCCACCGTCACGAGGAGAGGAGCAGGAGCTGCCTCACCCCAAGCATCAGTAGCCACCCCTCTACCCCCACTGCCACGGGTTCCCCACCGTCCCGGGAAATATGGGACTGGCTGGTGCACCCGAGGGGAACCGCCAGTGACCTCCCCTGGGTTCTTAACACACTGCGGATGCGAGATGGGGAACGATGGGAGGACTGGGAGCAACAGCACAACCCGGCATCAGTTCGGTGACCTTGCCGCGGTGGTGCTGGGGTACCTAGCTGCAGACATGGGAGGGGTGCCTTCCAGTGAGCAAGAGGGAGAGGAGCAGTCGCTGCCCTCTCCAGTACCTGAGTGGGAGGAGCCCAACGTCCCTACGCCTGAGTGGGAGGAGCCCGAGCGTCCCTACGCCTGAGTGGGAGGAGCCCGACGTCCCTACGCCTGAGTGGGAGGAGCCCGAGCGTCCTACGCCTGAGTGGGAGGAGCCCAACGTCCCTACGCCTGAGTGGGAGGAGCCCGAACGTCCCTACGCCTGAGTGGGAGGAGCCCGAACGTCCTACGCCTGAGTGGGAGGAGCCCCAACGTCCTACGCCTGAATGGGAGGAGTCGGAAGGCCCACAGCCCAAGAGGGAGGAGTCGGTGTGTCCACAGCCCAAAGGGAGGAGTCGGTGTGTCCACAGCCCAAGAAGGGGAAGGTAGAGCGTCACAGCCCCAGTCTCCACCAGCAGAGGGTGAATTCCTGCTGGGTCCACCTCCATTGCCATGGGAGGACTGCTTGCAGCTCCCACCTCCACCAGCAGAGGGTGAATTCCTGCTGGTCCCGCCTCCGCCACCTCCATTGGCAGGAGCAGAGCAGCAGGAGCTGCCTCTGCCTCCGCCAACCCCACCAGCAGAGGATGAATGCCTGCTGGTAACACTTCCCCACCAGCAGAGGATGAATGCCTGCTGGTATCACCTCCCCACCAGCAGAGGAGGAATGCCTGCTGGTAACACTTCCCCACCAGCAGAGGATGAATGCCTGCTGGTATCACTTCCCCACCAGCAGAGGAAGAATGCCTGCTGGTATCACTTCCCCACCAGCAGAGGAGGAATGCCTGCTGCTATCATTTCCCCACCGTCACGAGGAGGAGCAGGAGCTGCCTCTCCCTTCACCAGAAGGACCAGGGCTAGATGCTGGCGGTCCTCAGCAGCCCTTGCATAGGCTGCTGAGGGAAGCACGGGAAGAACCGCCCGCCGCAGAGACCCAGAAGAGGGCCAACACCTGCACCCCAGCTTGTCCTGACTGCCTGCCTCGCGCCGCCCAAGGATGCCTGCCTCGCCGCCCAAGGATGCCTGCCTCGCCGCCCAAGGATGCCTGCCTCGCTTAGCCCAAGGATGCCTGCCTCGCCTTAGCCCAAGGATGCCTGCCTCGCCAGCCCAAGGATGCCTGCCTCGCCGCCTGGGGTTGCCAGCCGCTCCGCGTCGCCTGGGGTTGCCAGCCGCTCCGCATCGCCTGGGGTTGCCAGCCGCTCCGCGATCGCCTGGGGTTGCCAGCCGCTCCGCGACGCCTGGGGTTGCCAGCCAGCTCCGCGCTCGCCTGGGGCTGCCTGTTGCTCCGCATCGCCTGGGGCTGCCTTTGCTCCACACAGGGTACAGGGTGCGAGGGAGAAGTGGAGCTCCCGCTGCCGCCTCTATGGCCAGGGGCTCCCTCCCGAGTTAAGCCTCCCGAGGGTCCGCTGCTGCTGCCGCCGCCTCCCGAGGGTCCGCTGCTGCTGCCGCCGCCTCCCGAGGGTCCGCTGCTGCTGCCGCCGCCTCCCGAGGGTCCGCTGCCGTCGCCTGGGGTCGCCAGGGATCCTGCCCGCCTGGGGTAGTCGAGGGTCCTGCTTCACCTGGGGTCGCTACACTATGGCCAGAACCCCATGAAGGGGAGCTGTCGGCCATGAAGAAAGGGGGAGGTCAGGAGACCAGCTCCCCAGCCGCATTTCCGTGGCAGGAAACACGGTGGCCAGAGCCCCACGGAGGGGAGCTAGCGGCCACGGCGAGGAGGGAGGTCAGGAGACCCGCTCCCTCGCAGCAGTTTCGCTGCGGAAGTGGGTGGCAGGCCCACGGAGGGGAACTGCCGCCATGAAGAAGGGGGAGGTCAGGAGACCAGCTTCCCCGCAGCAGTTTCGCTGCGGAGATTGTGTGGTCGGAGCCCCACGGAGGGGAACTGCCGCCATGAAGAAGGGGGGAGGTCAGGAGACCAGCTCCCCAGCTGCACTGCGACAGGAGATAGTGTGGCTGAAGCCCCGAAGAGGGAGCTGCCAGCCACGAAGAATTGGGGGTGCCAGACATTTCACCATGGCCACCCCCAGAAACAACTGCTTCCCCTGTTCGGGACTTTGGGACTGAGGGGGAGGTGGCCATTGAGGCCATGTGTGCTTTGCACAAAGGGCGTTACGTGTTGTGTGTAAATGTTGGTGTATAGTCATCGGTACACGGGATATAAACGGGTCTGTGTTTCACTTGTGATTTAAAAATGTAGATTTATATTTAGGCACGGAGGGCACAAATCACTTCACGTGCTAGTTAAAATGTAATGTGTGGTCACGGAGTGCAATTAATTCACGTGCAGTTGTACCGAGATTCCAATTGAATGATTGACTAGCAATCGAGTCTCGGTACAACTGCATAAAAACAGCATGTTTTCACTCACTCGGGGTTGGGTGTTCGTGAGTGGAGAACGGAGAGAGAGAGAAGGAGAAAATTACAGTTATAGTTGTCACTCACCGTGTTTGTTCGTCTGTTTACTGTATAGTCCGTTTTGTTTATCTCTTTGTTTTGGCGTAAGTGCCGTGTCCTGTGTGTTTTGTCTTGTAACCTTTTTATTTTCTGTTCTGTTTAATAATTAAATGCTGAGCGATAGCAGCTCAGCTTCACCAAAACCCCAAGTCTCTGTCTGTTCTGTGTTTCCTGGCTCTGCCGTGGCGTCACCGCTCAGTCGTCTTTGTCACAACACTCCATCCAATTCAATCTGCACCCCCACCCCGTGATTAGTCTGGACCAGCATTGTCCCTCAATACCTCCTTGTGCTCCGTCCTTCGGATGAGGTGTAAAACCTGAGGTCCTATTGTAAGTGACTCTGCAGCAGCAGTTGTGAAGCAGAGTTCACCCCTAGTCTCTGTAAATCTCTTTGGATAAAAGCGTCTGCTGAATGACTGATTCATTATTATTACCTGGTGTTCCTGGGAGTCCAGGCAGTCCGGTGCACCCTCGGTTCCAGGAATCTTACACGGCAAAGTGATACCTAGAAACAAGCAGAGCTGCATCAGGACCCCAACTGCCTTTCAACAACACCCATCCAATAAGAAAACGACAGGGTTTGGAAAGGATGGTCACCTCGTTCAACACTGCATCACAGGACAACTGGCAAGCCCTACAAACACCTACCCACCACCTCCCCACCACTACAGATAATATGAAAAAGATGGCAACACAAAAGTGTTTTAAAGCACAGCGGTCTGCAATACTTTTGAAAATGTAAAAATTCCAATCTCCGTGGACATCAACTGCACGGGTTCATTTATAAGCAGGGCCACGGAAACCCAGCATAAAATCTTTATGCCATGTGTACGGCATCAACTAACCAGATCTTCTGGGCATGCTCAGAAAACTAAGCTAAAAAATACGGGGAATCAAACATGACTGAAATTCTGAAAAGATTTGAATCCATTTTGTATATTTGTTTAACGTTTTTAAAGTACTCTGGCTGAAATGAATAAAGCACTTTCTTCTGGCACAGTGCCTCTCTAGTTCATTTGGATGTATTTACTACAGAAATATTTCTCGACTGTAAAACAGAAATATAATTCAGAAAGTATAATTAATATAAAGTTGGTATCTGCAGCCATTGCCTTACACAGCCAGCCTCGTTACAGCAGCTGCACTGTGCCTTGCAAAAGAGAACAGCTTTATTTGAAAATGAATCGGGACCAAGCTCTTGTCTAACTGTGTATTTGTACGATGGCTGTCATGGCTTGTTTTAGTTTTATAGGGAGCTCTGAAAAGGCATCAACCATTGATAATGTATAATTGGTCAAATGTATTTATACCATTGAAACACCATTGTACTGTACAGTTAATTTCCAGAGCTTACCAGCTAATTACAATATTTTAACCCTGAACTGAGCATGCCCAAAGACATGGTTGACTGGGAGGATACCCTATCCTACTAAAATACCCCTCAGAGTAACACCAACGTGTTTCCCCAGTTCATGCAGGCTCTGTGTTAGGAATGTGTCAGCAATGGTGCAAGGGGAGTTATTATCCCTGTCATCATCGCTATGGCAACCTGACATCTCACCTCCCTCTGTGTTTAAGAGTCCATTACCAACCTCTCCACCACAGCAACAGTCACCTGCCCAAACAAACATGCAAGGAGGTTGAAAAAATAAAAAACAACAGTCAGCACAAGCCATGAGAGGAAAAAAAGATAAAAATTGGGAGCAGACGATGACAAAAGAATTTGGTTACAAAGCATAAGCTATTTGGAAGAAAATTAAATGTATATTAATTGCATTAACATAAAGGTGTTAGCGTAGTACAATAAATTCATTTTCCAATATAATCAGTGAAACAACAACAAAAAAAAAGTTTCTGTGGTGCTTGTGAAAGGATATCAGATAAGCAAGCCAGAAAAAAAAAAATACGGATAAAAAGCGGTTTTATTAAAGTTAGTAGCTGCCCAAAGCTTCCCAGTATCATCATGGCAGTGTATTAAAGCGACACAGCCACACCTTCTGAATACTTCCTTTCGTGGCATGTTTTATTATTGGAGTTTGATTTTGAAATAAAACAGCATAGTGGAAATGTTGATTCTGATACAGATTTCTCATTTTGTCTGATTATGTTCTCCCAGCGCAGCAATCCCCAGCTCAGGAAAACTGTCCTCTGAACCCACGACCAAGCCCATTGCATCTTTCCACCCAAGAGCTCTACAGTGAATACCTGCTACTGCCCCCTGGAGTTCAAAGGCCAGCCCTGCAGATTTCCGACTGCACTGTGGTTTTGGAGGCCTTCTTCTGGCCAGACTGTTGCCCATTGAAGGGACACGTACCTGGGGGTCCGGGCTGGCGGGCAGGCCTGGAATGCCGTTCACACCGGTTCACCTGGCTCACCACGGATCCCTGCGGACCAGGGAAACCGATCCCAGCAGGACCTCGCTCCCCAGGGCCCATTAGCACCAGGGAATCCTGGGAGGCCTTTGTCTCCGACGAGACCTGGGCTAGTGTCTCCCTGCAAAAGACTAGGTTAGAATCACACAGAACAGCTCTTCATAACACTGTTATTCACTCCCCGTGTAATTCTGCTGTGTTTGTTTATCTGTAATGCCTGTGCGCTACAGTGTACCGCTGTAGTATTTAACAAGTAATATACAGTAGAACCTTGGAGTTACAAACACCTTGGGAACGGAGGCTGTTCTCAACTCTGAAAGTTTTCAATGGTTTTAATAAACGTGTTCACCTGCTATCTAGACCCTCAGGCTGGAGAATAATACAAGGATACAGCACAGTAATGCAATACTCATATTTTTATGGTTCTAAAGGTCTTTAAAACAGGGACTATAAATGGAAAAAGGCTACATTTAAAATGTGGGTTAACGTAGTGCTTACTTTTAAACAAAATGCATTCATGCAGCTTGCTCAGTCATTCAGCCTTTGGCTTTGAAAAAAACAAAAAACAAAACTGTGCTTTGTTTAAAACTAAAATGTTCCTAGTAAAATTGCCCATACTTGCTTTGAAATCTGCCTCCCCTTTCTGTCTGCATTTGTTGGTACAGTAATTGTGCCTTCTCCATGACCAGCACACCACTTACAGGAGAGCCTACAGTAGCTGGTTGCATTACACGCATGGTTGAGTGATTGCATACTTCCAGGTTGAAAGTGGGGTGTTCGTAACTCTGGGATTCTACCTTACTGACACTTTTAGTACCAATGGACTTGCTATTTTGAAATGGTACAGCAGCGGTACACACCAGACAAATTCTGCCAGACGTTTTTGATTTCAAATTGTTGCTATTTTGTGGGCAATAGACACTTTTACAGTAGCTGAAAGTATACTGCAAGTCTGATATTTCACAATATGGAAGATATGGGAAGCACCTTACAAATCAAACCTTAAGAGAACATCTATAAACAATTTGTACCTTGGTCCTATAACACTGAATTAAAAATGAACACTGATCCCAACTTGGATGTTCTTCACGATTACACAGACTGGTGCCCAGGACAGGTACTCACCGGTGGGCCTGGTCGGCCTGGAAAGCCTGGGAGCCCGTCTCGGCCTGATCTCCCGGCTCGCCTGAGGGACCTCTGAGTCCAGGTACCCCTGGATCTCCTGGAGGGCCTCTGCTCACTGGAACGTACTGGTCTCCCTTCTGTCCCTTGAGTCCGTTGTAGCCACGTTCCCCTGCAACACCCTGTGTGACAGCAAGTTCAGCATTATAATGCAATACAACACACTACACTGGCTGGCATAAAACAAACTCACTACGACTGTGCTGGACACAGCTAACCTGTTAGCACACCAACTTTGCAGGTGTTGATTAATACAATTCGATAAAATATAGGGATGTGTAGCACCCTCTACGACAAAGTTGTGGCACACCAGACTTCAGTCCCCAAGTGACTTTTTAATCGTGCTTGGGCAAACACTGCTTCATGTTTGTTTAGCCTTTTAAAATTTAAAAGAATACTCGATTCTTTAATTTCTGCATTCCCAACAAATCAAAAGTATAATTAGTACCATGATCGATATTACAGTAAAATAATCTCCCTGCACCGCATCAAGTTACCAATTAAAGAGAGAAGAGAAACACTCTTTGGTATAGTATAGTCAGCACTCACATATCCGCCCTATAAAATTCTGACTTCAGTGACGGTTAAACGAGTGTGATGCATACCTGATTATTTCATTTTGGCCCGTTCCAACCCTTGTCCGTTTTTTCAGGGAAAACAAGAGATACAATGTAAAAATACACAGCTGAAAGGACCGTTTTAAAATAAGTAGGCTTCCATTTAGATGTACTGTAATTGGTTTTGTTAGTACAGTACTATATTTTCAACAGAAGAAGTATTTTAATTCAAAACAATTCTGAAAATATCACTTGCCAAGAGAGACGACACGTGGACTGTAATACAGTACATACTGTAGGGGGCAGCTGATTTGCAAGACAATGTGGGAATGGGCCTGATTATGGACTGGGAAAGGGATGGGAGTACTCTGTAAATAATGTGTGTTTGTAAACTGTGTTATTCTTGTTCAGATCTGTTAGCATTCTCTGTGTGTTTTGGTTCTTGTGTAACTCAGAGCTGAGATTGCCTGTGTGTGAGTGCGTCACTGAGGGGGTGGGAGCAGGTCTGACACGACCAATCAGAGACAGGGAGTGTTGGACCAATGAGTGAGGAACAGGGAGGGACTTGGGTGTGTGTGTGGAGATGACAGTCTGAAAGACAGAAGCGGGACCTGATGGCGGGAGAGTTGAGAGTTGAGAGAAGAGGTTGAGTGTGCGAGTGAGAGGAGAGGAGAGAAATGAGAGCCATTGTTCACTAAAAGCTAAAAAAAAAAAATACAGCGGTTTCCTACTGCTTTGAACCGCAACTGTTGCCTGTCTCATTATATCCTGGAAACCCGCAGCTCAGCTGTTACTTTTAAATATGATACGTATTGTAGCAGTATGTAAAATTACCCATCAACACCCCAACAGCAATATGAAATCAAAATGTCACCCATGCACAGAACTGCGTAAAACAGAAAAGGCAATGCAATTTAGCAAAAGATTAAAAACAACAAACACCAGTTTCCAGAATTAAAACAGTATCAGTCAGAATTCAAAATTGCAGAATACAGTGCTCGATAAGGCCCTAATGTTACAGTTCACTTGCAAATGAAAATGCACAAACGCAACTCAAGATCACAGCTAAAAAAAAATGCATCACAGTATCTAAAACTGTTTAATGATTAACTCGTTCACTTTGTTTTTGCTGTATTTTCATCATGTGAAATTGAAGGAAGCTGTCTGAAACTGCACAATGAAGACAGACTGATTTGGCATGCAAGAAAAAAAAGAAAACGAGGGCTGTGATGGATAAGGTACATTGTAACATTGAAGAGTGGGCTTTGTAGCAGAAAACTGGTGACAGCGTCGGAAATCGCATGTGATGGGTTAAGTGCATTAATTTGTTATATATATATATATATATATATATATATATATATATATATATATATATATATATAGGGGATTGATTTTATTCTTAAACAAGGGCAGTAAAACGCGACTGACGTGTATTTGGGTAATGGATATCCGAGTGCTAACTGTACAATGTTTTTTTTGTTTCAGACATTTATGCATCGGCTTCCTTTGCATAATATTTTCGGTCAAAATTCTGTTATATGAACCAATATGACTGAATATGTTTCAAGCAGTGTTTGATGGAGTATTGATCCCAGCACCACTTGTTAAGCACCCTAAGGAGGCGGCTTCAGTAGAGGGGTCTGTCCTCCTCTTCGTTCCACCTGTGACTTACAGGAGGGCCTGCTGGTCCAGCCTGGCCTTCTGATCCTCGGTCTCCAGTAATTCCCTTCACTCCAGGAAAGCCAGGTGTACCGGGCGGGCCCTGGAGCCCAGGGCTGCCCTGGAAGTTGAAATCGTTATCCCCTCTTCCTTGGCAGAGGCAGTCACCTGGATTTCCTACAGAAGAAGTCAAGAGGTTTTAGTATAGTATTTAACATACTGCATCCCGTCAAGAACATAGAAACAGCGCATCATGGGCTCAGTTCTCAAAGCGTTTCCTCCCGTCTGTAATCTACTATTCTTTTATAAGCAAAATAAACGAGTAAACAAATTTGTGAGATTGCTTAAGCCAGGGGTTCCTAAACTGTTCCAAAGAGGGCCACACACACAGACATATTCCCCCTGACACCTGCTTAAACTGAGGTGTTTTTATAGCCTTTCAAAAATATACAGTAGTGTGCACATTTATTAGAACAGCTCAAGATGTGTTATCAGTGATATAGACACACTAGGCACTCATATGTGAAAATGTTAGACCACTCTGTGCTTTAATTAGGGATCTTAAAACAACTTCTAAAAGTCTCATGCATTTTACCATTTGTGGCTCTGTGTTCCTTTTCTCTTACTATTTTAAATTAATTGCACGTGTGGCCTATTAGTCATCAATTAAATTAGATAACCACTAATTTGCCTATTTTGACAATTTTCCAAGATTTACAGTTAAAGTGGTTTGATTACATATGCACAACAAATAACAACTAAAGAAGCAATGGGGTGCTGTAATAAACGTGCACACGACTGTATGAGGAGATTCACCAGAGTAAGCACTGAAAATATACCCAGAGAGGTGTCAATACCAGCAGTCCATACCTGATGTCATTTCACATGTAAAAATAAACAAATTGCAGATTTGTCACAAAACCACAGAGTTTTATACATATTAACAGAATGTATAGACAAAGGGTGCTGTTTCCTGGATCCCCCTCTCACTTCCTGTGCTCACTGCCTGGTCCCAGCCTCACTATGGAAGACCAACAGCAACCTTTAGGGTTAGCTCTAAAACAACAGCATGATACTTCAGCAATTGTCATACCTTCCTTTTAAGGCTTAAAAACCTGAACAAACAAGTAGAACCCCTGCTCAAGGATAAATGGTAACAGTGATAATGCAGCCATTAATAATGCATGCTAGGATTGTGAAGCTGCACTCTGCACTCTCTAATGTTCTAATGGGGAAGGTCCTGTTACCTTGGAGCCCGCTTGGCCCTGGGCTCCCAGGAGGCCCTCGACCTCCAGGCAATCCTGGCTGTCCCGGGTCTCCCAGAAGAATCTGGGGCTGCTGTCCTGGACCTGGAAGACAGAGATGGTATTAAGTCAGGACCCAGCCAGGGCATTACAGCCATGTAAAAGTGGCAAGCTGCGTAATTATCAAGGTTGTCTTTCTATTCCCAGCTCTGAAAAGCTTCCTTCCCCTTCCTCCTCCTTGCCTACAGTCACCTAGCACAGCTCGTGGGAGAGAAGCCCTTCCTCCTCCTTGACTACAGTCACCTAGCACAGCTCGAGGGAGAGAAGCCCAGCCTCGATTACAGTCACCTAGCACAGCTCGAGGGAGAGAAGCCCAGCCTCGATTATAGTCACCTAGCACAGCTTGAGGGAGAGAAGCCCAGCTTCGATTACAGTCACCTAGCACAGCTCGAGGGAGAGAAGCCCAGCTTCGATTACAGTCACCTAGCACAGCTCGAGGGAGAGAAGCCCAGCCTCGATTACAGTCACCTAGCACAGCTCGAGGGAGAGAAGCCCAGCCTCGATTATAGTCACCTAGCACAGCTCGAGGGAGAGAAGGCCAGCCTCCATTACAGTCACCTAGCACAGCTCGAGGGAGAGAAGCCCAGCCTCGATTATAGTCACCTAGCACAGCTCGAGGGAGAGAAGGCCAGCCTCCATTACAGTCACCTAGCACAGCTCGAGGGAGAGAAGCCCAGCTCGATTACAGTAACCTAGCACAGCTCGAGGAGAGAAGCCCAGCCTCGATTACAGTCACCTAGCACAGCTCGAGGGAGAGAAGCCCAGCCTCGATTATAGTCACCTAGCACAGCTCGAGGGAGAGAAGGCCAGCCTCGATTACAGTCACCTAGCACAGCTCGAGGGAGAGAAGCCCAGCCTCGATTACAGTCACCTAGCACAGCTCGAGGGAGAGAAGCCCAGCCTCGATTACAGTCACCTAGCACAGCTCGAGGGAGAGAAGCCCAGCTTCGATTACAGTCACCTAGCACAGCTCGAGGGAGAGAAGCCCAGCCTCCTCCTTGACTACAGTCACCTAGCACAGCTCGAGGGAGTTCTGCCACCTACTGGAGCAAAGAAGCACTGCAAGAACCATCTTTACCTAGAACTGCTCAACAAAAACGTGTTGCAGCAGCTTTGTAATGAATCTTCCCTACATTTCCCTTCTTCGTGGATTGTAGGAGCTCTGGTCAATGCACTGGTCAGTATGTATTAGCCATGTTGCAACGCACAGTAGATTAACAAATCTAAACTGCACAACGATTTGCTGGTGGACGTATTCCTTTTTGGCATTTCGAATGACAGAATACGTCTCATGCTTTATTCAGAGTCCAAGAAGGGAAGGGCTATGGATTAACAGTCACTGCAATACAATAAACGAATGACACTGCATAACCTATTGTTTTAGACTCTTATATAAAGCATGATGTTTGGTTAGTCTCGGTTGGTTTGAATATTACAGCGGTGACTGCAATATTTCAATTCTGCTGGATACCTTTGACAATGTCACCGTCTGGGCCAACGGAAACCACCTGGCACTCTGAAGAGTTGACTTGATAGAAAAGAAAGGTAAGAAGAAAGCGTCCATTCAAATTCTTCTGTATGACATTACGGGTAGACTTAGATTGATGTTCTTTTGATATAGTCTACACTAATAAAAGGAAACTTTCAAAACTTGTGCACAGCTTCCACCAGAGGTTCACAATTCATGAACCGCAAGCAGGTCAAAACAAAGATCTCCCTCTCTCCAATCACGAATGAGCTACTCTACTTTCACCTGAAGAAGAGACCTTGAGGTCTCGAAAGCTTGTGATTAATTATTATTTAGTTAATCCAATAAAAGTTATCACATCTCCTTCTCTTTGAAGATAATTTGAAAGAAAAATCTGTTAAAATGTTTCTCAATTAGAAAGAAAGCTGCATTTCTGAAGATGCTACCTCTAACACTCACTAACATTTACACACTCTCTCTAAATAACCATTTCAAATGTTCCTTTTACTCTCAAGTTAAATTAAATGTCATATTGCATGTCCCTTACACAGCTCAACTGAAGGCGATAACTGTTTTAAAGTTTTGATTATTGCACTGTTATAACTGGAAGGTGATTGGATTCGAGACAGTCGGTGTGTTGTAGGGGTGAGAGGCACATTTCTACCCCCTGACAGTGACTTCACGGCTGGGCCGGGGAGTCCAGGTGGGCGGGGGTCCTAGGGCTCCCGGTTTCCCAGGGGAGCCAGGCGTTCGAAGGCAGGTCTCCCAGGGCCTCCTCTTTCTCCTTTGGCTCCCGAGACACCGGGAAACCTGGGGTGCCTGGTGGACCTGCAGAACAAATGCATCGTGTGTTAAATCATAAAAATACAAGGACTTCTATTAATGATTTATTTCTAGTTTTTTTTTTCTATAAATTTAGTCGTTGCCAATTATTTTTATTATTTTCTCCCAATTTGGAATGGCCAATTATTTTATTATGCTCAGCTCACCGCTACCACCCCTGCACTGACGAACACACACTGTCCTCCGAAGTGTGTGCCGTCAGCCGACCGCTTTTTCACACTGCAGACTCACCATGCAGCCACCCAAGAGCTACAGCGTGGGAGGACAACGCAGCTCTCGCAGGTGCCCGCCAGACTACAGGGGTGGCTGGTGCGCAGTGAGCCGAGGACACCCTGGCCGACCTAGCCCTCCCTCCCCGGGAGCTCCCGTCCTCGGTTGGCAAAGGAATAGCCTGGACTCGAACTCGCGACGTCCAGACTATAGGGTGCATCCTGCACTCTCGCGAGTGCTTTTACTGGATCGCCACTCGGGAGCCCCTCTTATTTCTAGTTTTTAAGCGTATCAAGCGTGGTACATTTTTAAATCGGCTAGCACATACATGCGAGCTTTCAAGATCACAAAGTCCCTTCTTCAGGTGAGAATTGGAAACTTACAACTCAAAACAGATGAAATATCTTTGCCAATTTACACTTCTCGTTTACGGTCTCTAAAGCTAGCATGTTCATTGTAACATATCTGAGCTGATCTTATTAAAACAGTATCCTTGTTCCTACATCGAAGACGCTCCAGTCCAGGCGTTTGGCATTACTAAGTTACTAAGTCTCTTTGAGTATGTATGAATGACAGGTCTGTGTTAGTAGTCAAGTATGACATGGCTTTGTGCTACCTGGGGTGGCTGGGAGCCCGGGAGGCCTGGCTGTCCTGGCAGCCCATCGAACCCTGGATCACCTCAGATTCCTGGAGCGCCGTCCTGGCCTGAATCTCCTGGAGGGCCTTTGGAGGAACAATAAGCAGAAGCAATTAGAACAGGGAGAAGAGCCCCTTTAAAACACAGCGCAATTCAAACCTCACCTGACCAGCGTACAGAAATGCTGAGGGGGAACATCACTCACTTAAGAGGCATTCTCTGCTATTGAGGTACCAAAGTGAAATTCAAACAAATGGATTCACTTTTAATCAACAGCCAAATGTTGAGATTAAAATATACCATGGACAGTAAGAAAACGAATGCATACACTGCATATGGAATAACTGTTTGGAATTCTTTCACTTGAAACATTCTAGTTATGGATTAGATCTCATAATACAAATGTAGATTTAACAACTTATAACAATTCCCAATTGATATATATACCAGTTTAAAAACATTTTTCAAAACGGGTTTGGAATTTATCTTACTCTACTTCTTTTAGACTAGGTTTGAATGTTACATTGGACAGACTCTTTTTGTACCTACATAGCAGACCTTAAACCACTAGGGGCAGTATGATGTATAAACTACTTATCTTAGTACTTAGTTAGCAGTACCAATAGCTCTTCTAAGCTGCATTGAGGTAAGTAGCTCATATAGAATACAAACTAGCTTACTGACACATTATATTGTTTGTGTAATATTAATGATAGCTCATATGTAGAATCTTAAAAAGTATTAAAATAACCTGATCTCACTTGCAAAATGTCACCACAGTGCCTTATTTCATTTGTCTTTGATAATCTTAAAGCAGGGTGCGATTTGCCGTTGGCACACGTATCCTAAACAGCACATGAAGTATCGTGTGAAAGAACACAGTGTGGGATAACAAAGACCTGGAATGAACCAGACTGCTCTGTAATGGGAGTCTCATCCCATCCTGGTTCCTGATATGTACCTTTTACAGAAGCTCCGTCTCCGTTATAATATACAGATGGACCAGGTGGACCAGCTTCCCCTGGGAAACCCTAAAGAAGAATGCAATAAATCACAGTTCACTCTGAATCGATAAACATAAACTTAAACATCTGTAACCCATTTCTAAACAGCATGGTAATCTCTCACCCTCGCCATCACACTGGCTTTGACTTGGTTTACTGTTTGCATAATTGCAAATGGAAAATCAAAAAACGTACCATTTTTACTCTGCCAGTCACTGGGAATTCCCACTGCTACAGCACAGTAAACACCTCAAATCATTACCTTTCGTCCTGGTATCCCATCTCTTCCTGGTTGCCCAGGGAAGCCTGGTTGACCCTGTTAGGGAAATTAAACAAAATTCAGTCACGCTGGAGAAGGCTTTCTGTACATTATCACTGTTTGAATTATTATTATTATTATTTGTTTATTTAGCAGGCGCCTTTATCCAAGGCTGACTTACAGAGACTAGGGTGTGTAAACTATGCATCAGCTGCAGAGTCACTTACAATTACGTCTCACCCGAAAGACGGAGCACAAGGAGGTGAAGTGACTTGCTCAGGGTCACACAATGGGTCAGTGGCTGAGGTGGGATTTGAACCGGGGACCTCCTGGTTACAAGCCCTTTTGACATGTACTATGTACAACTAGGGGTGTACTGGATGACTTGAGTGTAGCTCAGAACTTTGCAATGTAAACCAAACTGACAACTTGATGTAAATGGTGTCAATTGCCCATTTGATTCACATACAAAACATGTACCTTCTGAAAAAACTCTTTCCTTATTAAAGGACAGATTTGGTTGGTCTCTTGACTGGGATTTCACTGTATAAAGATGGAAGTGCCATATTTCAAATTCAAATCAGTCAGCATTAGGCTCTAGAAACCACATCCAGTGGTGATGTTTGACATTAATACTATAAGCAAATAAAAACACAAGTAAAACAAACTGACTTGGGAATGAACCATACCTTTCCTCCTGGAAAGCCAGGCTGCCCATCTAATCCAGCCGGTCCCTGTGTAAAAAAAAAAAAAAAAGACGATCGTGAGAAATGCCCCATTTAGTTTCTTTGCAAGTTCCTGTAAATGAACTGAAAGCGTATATAGCTTAATACCAAGTTCCCATGTTAATACCAAGTGTCGTTGGATAAGCAGTCCTGCAGATACAGCACATGCTAAAATGTAGGTGTGACATACACACACACCCCATATATTCCCATAATTTGATATTCTC
This sequence comes from Acipenser oxyrinchus oxyrinchus, assembly GCA_030684275.1. Lineage (NCBI taxonomy): Eukaryota > Metazoa > Chordata > Actinopteri > Acipenseriformes > Acipenseridae > Acipenser > Acipenser oxyrinchus. Next base: position 11,608,660 of record CM060261.1, on the reverse strand, counting down.
ACTAACGTAATCTAAACAACGATAATACCAGGTTTCATTACACTGGATAAATTATATGGATGTGAAGTGTTGACACATGCATATGATTGCCTCCACTACATCTCCTTCATCACCACTGGGGATATAAAACACTTCATTAACTTCCACAATGAAAATACACACTTTAGTTCAAAGAAATAATGAACAATAATGAGTTTAATTTGGCAAGACCTCTTCACAGCGTAAATCTGGGGGATCTCTTTTGCCATGGTTTTAAACAGATGCATGCTTGAAGACCAGCCTCCTCAATGTGACTCACATACTAGGTTGAGAGAACAGGAGACAGTCTTGAGGTGTCCACCCACTTGATGAAATATATTACTTTTGAACCTTTTTTTTTACTACTCAGAGGGGTGATATTGAAATTAACAGAAGTGCTCTAGGATACAAACAGAATAAAGAAATATTTCTTACCCGAGGTCCAGGCAGCCCAATGATGCCCTTTTCACCCAGCTCTCCACCTCTCCCATAAGGCCCCTGTAACAATTACAAATACCTCTTCACAGTGAGCCAGTAAGGGGTAAATAAACCTATCAGAGATTCCATTCAAATGCCTGACACTGCCCCCTTGCTCTCGTCTCAGGAACAGCACTGCACTGTGTGTAATTAGAGATCTGCTGAGGCCTAAAGTTAAAATCTGATCCAAACCAAACCAAACAAATCTGAACCCAGCCCGAGACCTTTGAAATATTGGCATACCCAAAACGACCCGACCATCGCCACAAACATCAATTCCAAACATACGCTATTGAAATCAAGTACCTTCCATGCAGAGTCTATTCCGGTTTCCAGTTAAAAAGAAAAAAATCCCTCTCAATTAATCAAATCTCATTTACTTCCTTTCCTAGTAATCCAACACTGCATGATTTTAAAGAAGACAACAACAGGCTTCTTCAAAACTTTGTTACCATAAACAGCCACACAGAAGATGCTCTTGCAAATTAGCATCCTCATTTTGGTCAAGCTTATAGCATATCAAATCACAAAATTAACATCCAACAATAAATATTACACCATGACTATGGCTTTTAAAACAGTAACGATAGGACTTACTGTAAAGTCGGTGGTCTTGCAGTCATCTTTACAGTAATCCAAATGTATTTTTGATTTGTGATATCAGTTTACTGCTACACTTACGTTTACTGCTCTCCATTGTACACATTTTGGTTAACTGAAGTACAAACCCAAAGTAACAGAGGCAGGTATACACAAGCTTCTACAGCTTCCGAAAGGCCTTCAGTATAACACAGTTATATATGACATGCTCACCGGTAGTCCAGGAAGACCAGGTTGCCCAGGAAAGCCAAAGCTGCCCTGCTAAGCCCTAAGAGAGGAGAGGATGATGAATTTCAAAGCGAGAAGGAACAGGGGCTCCTGAGCAATGTCTTCACATGCTCTGCCCACTGACAGACGGCTAAAACTTGTGCTTTACAAAACAAAAGCCTGGGGTTACACAGCTCAACAGGCAAGTTAGAATTCAGAACGGATTTTCCTTAGCTCCACTAGGAGGCAGTGTCGATTAAGGAACTACCACCACCAACAACCACCAACAGTTTCAGTACCGGACAACAGGTCATTTTGTTTTAAAATACATATTTTTCAATATGTCAAATTAGCTTTTGGAAGCTTAACCCTCAAAAGCCAAAATGAACCAAACATCATGTCATATTTCTACAGCTGCTGAATTTGAAAATTTAAAAATAAAAAAAAAGTCAAAATAAAAGTTAGGTTGGTTAGTTCAGTTTGGCATATAATCATTTAAAACTTTATGACAAATAATAATTAAAAAACATGTCAGCAGTAATATTGTGACATACGCTTCCCTCCAGTAAGTGTTGGCACACATGAATAAATGCTGAACAGCTTGTGCTGTTTCTGCACTGCTGACGCCACGACTTCACACCTCGCTGAACCTCATACCAACCCTGCAGGCACATTCCTACGAATCTGCTTATATTTGAGTGGACAGGGGTATTCACCTGGCCCAATACTTATATAAAGGTAGCATAAATATTGGTTCACTTTGTGATGCTGGTACCCACATCAGGTCTCATCCCCTATCTAAGGGAGCCTAAAACAATAATTAAAACATTCACATAAAAAACACACACACACACACACACACACACACACACACCATTGACAATGGTATGGAAGATATGAAATTAAAATTAATCCTTCCCAATGCATCCCTCCTCCCTCTCCCGCCCCCGGCCCACCTCACCCAGTCAAGTCGTTTTTAACCCTTAAGCAGACTGGAGCTCGTCAGTCCCTGTGAGAGTCCATGAGGCGATTCCTCCAGCTCCTGTTCTCACAAACCTTTACTCCTTTGTCCCCCTTGGGAAAGCCCACAAATTCCACTATGTCAACGGCCAGCGGCTGGCCTGGATCACCGGGCAGGCCCACGTCTCCCTGGATACAGTAACCAAGGAAGGGGTTAGTTTACTTTGGGGGGCCGCAGGGATGGCAGTGCTCTGGGTAAAGGGACACTGAAGCAGGGCAGGAGGCAGAGGGGCTGTTTAATTCCAACCCTGAGAGTGTGCGTGTCAGGGCAGCCTGTACTCGACGTACGCTTTGACTGCATTGCATAGTCCTGGATCTGAACTATAGCGCTTGTAGTAAAATACTGGGCAGAAGTGGTTCCTCTCATTGTCATATCATCCTCACTAGTATTATTTTGATTGATTTCTTTTCCAAGACTACTTTGACTCCCATTTATCCTGAAGCCCCTTTTACTTCCTTCAAGCTAATAGCAAATGGTGGGCTAGGGAGTATAATATGGTAACAGAGGAAACAGAGACAACTGTGGCACAAATAAATGCCTTTCAAAGTGAAAACGAAGCACAGCATAGGGAGAATGCTAGGCCGACGAGAGGTAAGAAAACGTTTTGCACCCATGGTTACCCATGCATCGGACACTGACAATGAGTCAGAGCGAGTACAACGGGCAGTTTCAAAGGAAGGGGCTTTTTATTCATTGTTTTAAAGCTCTGACTGAATCATCAGCTGAAGAGCCGGTTTTCTCTTATTTTATGATACAAGGTGCGCTCCCATCTCACATGCCTTGTTTCTGCACTGCCTGACCCTTTGACCCGGAGCGGGGTGGCTGCTCCCCTGACGTGCGATCCCCAAGGCCTGGGATCACCTCTCCAATCTGTGTTACCTTATCTCCTTTGAAGATAATGCTTACTGACGGCGCCTACGTGGGGTTCCGTCACTGGTTTCCCTGGGGGGCCAGGCTGGCCAGACTGGCCCACCTCTCCCTGAGATCCAGAGGAATACAATTAGTCATTAGTTTTGTTTTTTAAAGAACAGAGGAACCCAGTCCCACGTCACAACTCTGGAGTCCTGAGACACGCTGCCTACCGAACATTTACAATTCAAGAGCTGCTCTGGGGTTTGTGCGAATCTGAGTCTGTGTGTCTTTGTAAACTGGGTCAGCCTGGAACAGATTATGCACCTCACTGTGTTTTTAATAGGGAGGGGAAAAGGTTTCTACACCCATTTAAGGTGTAATTAACTACTTTTGAGCAGAATAAGATTCTTAATTCAAAATTAAAGGAGCGAGAGAAGTCAGTGCCTCTACTTCAAAGCGTTAGGGTAGGGAAAAGATCTCCTACAGCCTCTACCCATTCACGCACCCTAAATGATGCAGGATCAGCACTGAAAACATGAATAAAGAGAATCATTGTTTAGGTTGCGTAAACAGAGTATAGGAAGTTTATTTACTTTTTAAATTAGGGATCCCATTGAGCATAACCATAATTAAGAACACCTTAAAGGGGAGTAAAAAATAAATTAAATAAACTCACACTGTGTGGAATAAGACATTTCTCTCACAGCACATTATGAGATCAGGGCCAGACAATGGATATGGTGATGAAAAGGGGAAGGTACAATTTCCAGTTGCCTGGCTTGCAGTCTGGTAGGGTGCTGCTCTCTTTCTCTATAGTAGACTGTACAGTAAATCGAGGGTTTGGCAACACTGATAAGCGGATCGTTCTGAAACGCCACTGAAGTGTTAGTGCTTGCTTAATAGTGCGTTTCAGAACGATCCGTTATCAGTGTTGCCAAACCTCGATTTACTGTACAGTCTACTATAGAGAAAGAGCACACTACCAGACTGCAAGCCAGGCAAGTGTTAGTGCTTAGTGCTTACTTAATAGTGCCCAAGTTAAAATAATCATTATTAATAAAGCACACTTCAGTGAGCACCACCACTCCTGCTTCTGAATCCTTGCTCTTTCTTGTGTGTTTATCGTGTCACCAGAACCTCTTGGTTATTAGCCTCTTGTGCCTTTCACTTGTGGAGACCTGGGTTTGAATCCAGCCTCTATCCATTTGTGTAATTAACAGAACAAACCCCTTCGAATTCAGCCCAATTGGCAATCTCTGTTTGAGAGAGGCCCAGGACTGAGGGTGTTCAGGTCAGGACTGCAGAGCTGTGAGGGAGGCCTGCTGCCATTGTCACTAAACTCAGACTTGTTATGTACAACTGTGTGTAAATTAGTTCTCATTGTTTTGTTTTTTAGTCTTAAAAATGTAATTCTGACCTATTCTTGCATTGTGATTACCACAGCATTCAATTGCACTCATGTCCCAACATAGCATCTTTGAATAAGTTGTCATGATGTTATGCTATAATTGTTGTACAGGGTTAACAAAGTGTTTTTGCACATTGGACAGCAAAAACTTCTTTTTTGTACAGGAAACTTGTTTGACATTAGCAGACCACAGGGGCACCATATTTCTGTAGGTTCTGAATTTAAAAATAAAAAAATAAAAACACCACATCAGAATGTCACTATAGACACATACAGAAATATATACACTGAATGTCAATGAAAAGTCTCTAAGATCCGCTTAAAAACTGATATAGTACCATTACAGTTTTCCTGTACAATAAACATCATTGACATCCCTCTAAATTTATCAAGGGAATGAAATTAAGAAACAGCTTCACCTATCTCACAAATTGAATTGAACAAACTGGGGACCAATGTCTCTGAATAAGAGAACACAGCAGCAATGCTTTAGAACTGGCACACATGTCAAAGAGGCCTTGTTTAAGTAGCTCCACTCTCAGTTAGTATGTTTTGTGAACCATGCAGAAAAAGAGATCTGGGATTGGTGTTCATCATGCAAAGGTACAGAAGCAGCCCTGCCAAACCCACACACCACCCCGAAAGAACCCCCACCCCCACCTCAAAGCATTAAATCAAATGGAAATAAAATCACACATGATGCAGGAGCAGGTGATTCCAATACAATGCACAATTCAGTCAAAATGGCATCACTTTAGCAAACAAGATGGCAGCTCATAGATTTAATAACAGTCATTTTTGGACTTTCTTTTTTTTGTTGTTGTTCTGCTTTTTGCTTTTAAAACCGCTTGTGTTAAACAAATTCTAACATTGTAGCGAGGCTGTTTACTTATAAATCGTTGAACTGCCATGAACAGTAAACACAGGAAACATTCCTCTAGCTGCATGATCGCTGTGTTAATATCCAGACATGGCTGGGAAATTGACTATCCTGAATCACCTGGTCACACAATGGTCAGAACCTGCTTTAAGTGTCTCTGTCATTGCATTGTATTGAAGCCAAATTCTTTCTGGGGTTTGACCGGCTAGTTCAGGGGTCTGTAAAGATTGGCTCTAGCCTCTCATTTTATTTTATAATGGAAAAAGTGTATTGTACTTAAATGAATGTGTTTTTTAATGATTTGGTTTAATGCAAATGAATGATCATTTCTGGTTTCTTTCTTTATATAAACAAGGGTTTTTGAAAGGTGTTGTCTGATTGGTGGCACGCCTGCTGTGATACAGTTTGCATTTATTTTATTCTCAGTTTTCTTCAGTCAAATCAAGCTCACTGCTAATGTGTTGAGTTGACTGTTGCAAACTGAAGGAAAATGCAGAAATCAACTGTAAGCACATTATATTTTGAGATTTTTTTTTTTTTTCTTAAGAATTGAGTCACATCTTGACAATGACCCTGTGGCCTCAATAGAGCTCTCAGAATCATGTCAACCCTGGCAGGACAACTGGTACACCATTAACCAGTCCCCTGCAACACTATGTCCCTTGTGAATGTAACAATTACATCAGTAAGGGAATGCTTTTGTGGTATTTTCTTATAGGAACAGGGAGCAGACTGTTGCAGGGGACAGGTTAATGGTTACACTCTGGTGTACTTGGAGGTTAGACATGATTCTCAGAGCCCTATTGATGGCACAGGGGAGGTTTAAAAGTTATTAGGATAAGTGGACTGAAACTGAAAATGATATAAAGTGCATCTAAACAGCGGAAATTAGGATTGATGTTTGGCCCCACACTAAGTTGCTCTTGTTTTGTCTCTTGATTTGAAAAGGTGAATGTATTTTGGTTTTCAACAACTAGCACAAAACATAACTTTCTTATTCATTTTCCATTTAACAACAATCACTGCAGCACTATAGTCATGTGACCAAAAATAGAGACAATCTTAAAAAATGGAGGTGAATGAATGAATAAATAAATGCAACACATGATGGCTTTGAGGTAGATGAGTAAAAAATACAATTATTGGCAGGATGCATGGTGAAATCACATGGGAGTGTAAGGGGAAGCCCTTATTTGCAGTGATCAAAGTTTTCATGCAATAGATTATTCCTCTTCAACAGTCTGTCTAACTTCTACATCTACAATTATAGCAAAGACCCACCACCACACCAGCCAGGAATCCAGATTAAACACAACCACTATCTGAGAGAGCCCCACACCACATAAACACATGCACCACTCCCTCTCCACCCCCATGCAAAGCAAAGTATCCGTGGAGTTCTAAGTGCCCCATATTACCCAATTCTATACCATGGCAACGTTCTTAACTTCTCAGAAACAGAGGATCTAACAGAGACACTCAGGGCAGCCCTCTAACTAAAAATGAAGTTAACATGAAGCTATTGGGGTGGAAAAATATCCAAGTGTTCTGTTGAGGTTTGAGCAAGGCATCGAACATAATAATAATAATAATAATAATAATAATAATAATAATAATAATAATAATAATAATATTAAAAGATGTCTGCAATGAACTAACCAATATAGAACATGCTTAATGATTTGTCGGTATCAATATTGAATGCAGTGAAGTATAACAAGCCTCTGTTTCATGCCAGTTTGTTTTTCCTTTCTCCTAATTGAAGGCCTGTATTTGCTGAACCACTGTATAATTACACAGTGTTTAGGTAACATACAACCTACATTCATAGTTAATCATTTCAGACATTTCATTTTTCACAGGACTTACCTTGTCTCCTCTTTCTCCCTGGAAACCAAGCCCCATGTTGCCCTAGAAAACAGTTTTCATATTTGTAGGCAGTATAAACCCTTATCGTTTCAGAGAAATAGAACAGAACACAAGCAAGCTTCCTCTCTAATCGGAGGTGCCCTTGGATAATAACAGTGACTTGGATGTTAAAATGCCATCGCACACTCTTGTTTAACCTGATATCAGTGCTGTATGTTAACACATGCCATCGGAAATCACCTTGGAACCAAACAGGACTCCTAGGTCTCAGTCTGAGCTATAGAAATATAAAATACGTGTTTGTCCTGCTCTCATGTATACTCAATAAAGGAGCTCCTTCTTGACTTATATAAGGGTCAAAACAATTTCTCTTAAAACACCCAAATGATTAAATCTCACTTCTTACACAGCTTTCTAAATTAGATTGTTTTTATGAAATGGTTCCATTGTCCAGACCTGACTTGGTGAATTTCCTTTTTCTAAAAGGTGTCTGAATTCTGTGTTGAAATCTAGCACTGCTGGTTTCACAGGCCCCAATGAGCCATGAGGCAAGTTCAAGGCTAGTGCCAATTGGGAACCTGTGACACCAGAGGCTATTGTAACAATCTTACCAGACAGAGGAAGACCATTCCTGATTCTGAGGTAAAACAATACAGCCAAACAAAGCTGCCTAATGGCAGAAAGTACTGGTTTCTTCTCTTGTTAATTGGATTTTGCAGTGCTATATACAATTCTTCCATAACTTTATACACAAAACTAAAAGAAACTAAGTCACACACAACATACACAAATAAATACTTACAATAGGTCCTGGGAGGCCTGGGGACCTGGTAAACCCTAAAACAAACAAAGAACAAACCAGAACCACCGTTACTGAGGGTCTGAAGCCCTGTATTAGCTGAAGACAAGATACATGTCCCAACTGAACTCAGTAAGAAGAAATCCCTTTGTGGTCTCAGCCTGCAGTGTTCCACAGTGATGTATGTTCCAAGTCTGTTTGTTCAGTATCTGTAGTTTTGTTTGGGTGTTGTGTTTTATGCAGGGAGATTCACTTGCTCCATATCAGAAATATGCAAAGTTGTTCTTGAACAAATCAAAGTTGAATATCAAAATGCAAGTGTTTTTTTTTTTTGGTAATACCTTTACGCAAAACTCTGAGGACCATTGTAGCTGTGGACTGCATCTCTAAAAGCGATAATACAAGTCCCTCGAGTATGAAATGAGTTAATGAGGGCGTAGTTTATAATCTAGCATATATTCTGAATATTAGGTTGTTTTCTGTTAAATCATGAAAGGTATTGAGGGACAACCAATATAAACAAACAATTAGGCCTCATTTATGGTACACCTTGTATACAGTATATCAACTTTCAATCTACAACAGGTAAGAACACAAGTGGAACCAACGGTTTATAAAACAAGCTCGAAAATGCAGTATCAATGCAGTGTATGCTACCGCAGGACCAGTGCGACCTCTCGGACCAACCAGCCCTGGGAAGCCAGCTGGACCCCTCTCACCCTGAGGAGACACAACAGGAAACATCAAGGCATGAGAAGTGTCTCTTCACCAGGCCCAGTGCTGAGAGGAAGCCGACAAACTGCCTTTAGCTCCCAAGGCATTTACACAGCAAAAGAATACATAGCTATGGAAAAACAACAGTGTTCTGTGCTGCGGTATATATAAAAATGACTCACCGTCAAACCGTCTAGACCTGGCAGCCCGACTCTCCCTGAAATCAAGAGAAACACAAAACATTCTCAATGACACACTCCCAAACAAAACACTGCAGCACAGGGATTATCTGTGAACAACTGGGTGCAATAAAAAGATTTTCAGACTATTGCTTATTCACAAGTAGCACTGTGTAGTAAGATTTAGCAAGTTAAATATTTAGTGCAAAAATAAAAAATGCAAAGGGGTTAAGAAGAAGAAGAAAAAGATGAACAACAACATTTCAAACTTATGAAATTGAGCTAAAACTAAAAATAATGTATAAATCTATATAGTGAAAGATAAAATAAGGAAAATAAGGAAAGAGATGGAAATCAAGAAAGAAAAGAAACTTCAACAGACTGTGTGTCTCACACACCCCACCTAGTGGTTAAAACCAGGAATGCCAGAGACTCGAGCTTCAAGTAGGGTTTCCACCTCGCAATGTCTGATATTTGATTTATAGCACAACCCAAAATGACACAGCAAATGTAACCATTCTTAGCGACTTCTAAAACACGTACAGTTTCACACACATCAATCAAGACTGAGTTCCTTAAGAGATAAATCACTAAGCCATAGTAATTGCCTACAAAAACATTCTAGCAGATTTAAAAGCATTATCATCACACCCAAACCCTCTGTCCTCCCTATCATTTGCAATTGGTAATTGAATATTACAATAGAAATGACCAGTGATTCTATAATGTAAGCGGTAAAGGAAACATTTAAGAGATCTAACCAATTTGTATTTGATTGTTTGTTTGTTTTTATTACCTGAGCACAAGAAGAAGAAATGTTATGAAGTTGGTCGTGAAATTTAATTTGCATTTTCCAGTATTTATTTCCAGCCTGAGGCTGTATGAAGCCTGCAGCTTGTAGTATTAATACTGGAGTTCAAGACCATTTCTTACCCTCAAACCAATGCCTCCTCCCCCAAAGACAGGCTCTCCTTTCTGACCTTTTGGACCAGCGGGACCCTGAATGGGGAGAGAACAAGAAGGGGATTAGCAGCCCTGAACTACACTGCCTTTAATTGCTAGGTGACAGACAATGGTAGTTAAGAAAAAGAAAGCCGGCATGTCATTTTAAAGAGAAACGCACCATTTTGTAATCTATTAGGAGGGCTCTGACCAGTATACTCCAAACAGACTGAAGTCTGAAGAAAATATATTGGCAAATACAGTCCACATTAGAGAGAAGCTGCTGTTGCAATAATTGTGTCAACACAAAGCAAGTTCAGCAACTGCACTTCAATAAAAATCCATCAAATAAAGCCAACCCTCTCATGATACTGTCTTGAAAGCGGGTGGCTTAAAAGAGCGAGGGTCTGAAATACTAGTTATCTTCACGAAGGAATCCTTCTTGTTGCTTCGAAGTTTCAGTCAACCGTCTTCTCTCTGATATCAACGCCCGCAACACTGCCCCCAGTGGATGTAAGGAATACTGCATGTCTTCTGGGTGGTAGTTCTTGCTGATGTATTTTTTACACTCATGAGGACAGTGCTGTGGGACGGCAGGTCCAGGGTTCTCGTCTTCAAGCTGGACACACGTCTGAGAGCCCTTGTGAGGCCACGGGGTGCTTCAAACTTCTGAGTTCTAGAGAAGTCCCCAGGATGACAAACGGATAATGATATACACAGTGCATCGAAACAAAAGCAGAATACATTGGTTTTGGATTACCTTGGATTTGTTATGCTCTGTACACCTGCATACAGATCTAGGAAAACTTGTTCAGTATAAAACTCTTCATCCCGGAGTCCTCTTTCAGTAAAGGTACTTACTTGCTGCTGAAAGAGTGTGAATCTGCACATGAAATCAATATTTGGGATTATTAGGGGCAGGGGCAGGTCATTGCAACACTTACTGGGAAGCCTGGTGATCCTGGGATCCCATCTCTCGCCCTAGTCCGGTGTCTCCCATCGTCCCATTGCAGCCGTCCAGGCCTGGCAGACCCTGGAGCCGCCCTGGCCAGGATGACCCTGTAAGCAGAGCAAGGAACAGGCTTGTGAAAACTACCAAAGAGCCCTGCTCAACATGACTCTTCTCAAGGAGCTGCCGTTTGAATGAGGGCCTAGAGGATATAGCCATCTACACTTTGTTTCACTCATAAAAGAACATTTAAACTAGCTGCCTTTCATATTTAAACACATTTGTATATAATATGTTTATTTTAAGCATAATGGATGGAATATATTAACTGTTGCAGAGTGTTTCAAGTTTTTTTTCAATGTGTTATCAGTGCGGATTTTACACCCAGAATGAGACACACGCAGCACGCACGCACATACGCACGCACGCACGCACGCACGCAGACACACACAAACATATTACAAGGTTACTATATACTATTAGTTCTTTTCTTACAATACCAGGTTCTAGAATACACATATCTGTATAAATCATACAGCTAAGAAATATTTCTAAAAGACACCACTAAGTTTTATTAATCCACTGTGTCAGTTGGAAAGACATTCCCATACACTAGGTGCTAGATAACTGAAAAGCCAAAGAAAATACTTCATATGTATTTTAGGGTGGTGTTGTGTTTGTAATAACATAAAAAAGAGATGGCGTCTTTGAAATCATTTGGCAAATAAAGCAGGTGTAATGCCTGTTTTGTACATTAGGTGGCAGTAGTGTGTGATGTGAAACTCTCTGATTCAACAGGCAAAAATGAAGGGCATTTTTCTTCTTTCAATTCAAAACTATTTGTGTCTTATTTTCACTATTTAAAACATGATATTGTAGACATTGCTTATGGGGGCTCCGTTGGGACTCTATCTGGACATGGTTTCTAAACTTTACTTTTAGAAGCCTGACATGTTTTACATTACTGTTAGAACATGTTAATCTGGTGAAATCATGAAAACAGAAATGACAAGGAAAGTGATATAGCAGCACTTACTGGAACTCCATTGACACCGAAATCCTGGAACACCCATTGGTCCCTGCAAACAGAAACAAACAGAAAATACAGCGATTCATTAAACACGTTATACAAAAACACCTAACATTATCAAATCTCCTGTACTATATAATCCAATGATGAGACTTTTGTTTCGCCCCATCTGGTGGCCATATTATGTACTTCAAATCTGACCTGTACCGGTGGTACAGTATACAGGTTTCAATGCAATCAAAGAAAGAAAGAAAGAAAGAAAGAAAGAAAGAAAGAAAGAAAGAAAGATTAAATGTAATAAATCTGCTGCTGTCAATATACTTGAACTCAGTAGCAGCACAGACACCCACCTTGTCTCCTTTTGGGCCGCCTGGCCCTTGCGGTCCAGGGTGCCCCTTATCACCCTTTGGTCCAGTTAACCCCTCTGGACCTTGAAACCCTGGGGCCCCTCTGGCCCTTGAGGCCCCAAGGCACCTGGCCGACCCTGCAGACCACGAGAGAGAGAGAGAGAGAGTGACCAAATAGATAGAGGGAACGACGCACAAACAAAACAGTAGTTATCAAAGATCACACGTGGAGACCAAAGTGGAAAAGTTTTGCATTCCAGAACACAGCTACGTGGTGCATGTGTAACAGGACCGACGCGGCGTGTAATGCTGCACACACTTTGGCACAGTCCCTGTTTCAGAGGGGGCCGGGGTGTTCAGGTCAAGGCAGGGGCTGTAATGACGCTTCGCCAGCACTGTGCCTGACTGAAGCCAATGCCATTTCCCTCACTTAAACTTCACAAGCTGCAACAAACTGCAATAACATGTTCCATCTGTGTCTTCATGGCTTTAATTAAGCCCAGGAATGAAAAACAAAGCAATGCGATGAGACTGAGGCATTGTAAAACAGTACAGGCCTCGTGATTTATTATTCTTTTTACTATTGTTTCTGATCTTTAAGGAACACATAGTAACATGACCTTACATGTTCTGCAGTGTAAAATGTGTGGGAAACATTATCAAGCTTTGTAGCCACTTCACCAGGAGTTTTATACTTCAATATCAACTCTTTACCAAGAGAGGGAGACAAAGAGTATTCATTTGTTGTTCTAAATCTAGCTGTTGGGTGATCAGCCTGGCAGAATTTGAAACAGCCACTGTTTTAAGTTAAATTCACAAACCAAAATGAGTGACAGCCAAGAACACTGGTTAGCTTGGGTGGCTTAGCAACACACTTCCTGAAAGGATACATTCACTGGGGAGAGACGTGGACCTGTGCTCTGTGTAGATGAACAATAACACGAAAGCTCAGGAGAGTTAGTGGGTATTGAGTTAGTTTATTGTAAACAGAGTGAAGTGAGTCGCTGCAGGTGGAGCTCTGAATTGACGTTACCCTATTATTGGAGCAAAGTACCTTCTGAGCCCTTTCAATTTCTGTGTCTTCTAAGCAGTTTTCCATTCCCAAAATGTTTCATCCAGAACTATAGGACAGCTAATGGTGGTATATGTAGTAATACTAAAATAAACATTACAATTCTAATGACAAATGTTTTGACTATAGGCTGGTTTCACAGACCCTGTTTAGCAGTAATCTGGTACTACCGTACCTAATGTTTCATTGGGTAGTCCAATATTAGTGTTAATTGGGACTGTGAAACCAGCCACGAGTCTTTCTTAAGGTCTACAATGTAGATTCTTTTTTTTTTTTAAATAACTGATGATTCATAAAGGAGTTCATGTTTAAAACCTTAACCTCACCCACCACACACTCAACATGCTACAGGTTTGTTTTAGAAGTGTGAAGCCTATGAAAAACCACAACGGATGTAAAAGAGCTTGAATCAGTGTTCGTCAGCGATGTTAAACCGCACTGAAGTTAGATCCACACCTTGTTTCCCTTCTCTAGACTTACAAATGCTTACAAATGTTAGATCATGTATTTTCAGAAACTGCTCTCACTTTCTCCACCCCACCCTAAAGCTGTTCTTGTATTATAAAATATTGAAGGAGAACACTTTTCACAGGGCTCCCTTCTGCAGCGGTGAAGATCTTTTGGGAACGTTTTGATGGTCGTGGTATGCAGATTATTCAAGTACGACACTACCCTACAGATTGCACACCCATGTAGAAAAGGGATTACTTCCTGTGCTGTAGGTCAATCTCATAGAACGAGGCCAGACCATGAGAGTGAGATTGACCAGCAGCAAAATACACCAAGAACCAAAAGACAAAATCAACAGCATCAGGGAGACCAGTGACACTATAAGAGGGATAAGAGGGAAAAGCTTTGGTAATCAATCCTTTCAAAACTTTTTGGCAAATGTGTATATTGAACCTTTGAAGCTATTTCTCAATGATATGTAGGTACTTCATGGATTTAGTTTTTGCTTCTGTAGGAGACACCGTCACTCCTGTGAGAAACACAGCCAGCGATAGAAAGTAGTTTCAGGTCACGTCTGGTATCGTGCAACTTAAATCAGGTCTTACTTCTAAGAACATGTATGTTTGTGAAATTATCCATGACAACAAAACTATTCAGATTAAATGTTGCAAGCTGTGCAGAGCTGTGAAAGAGTATGCACATTTTTGACACACATTAAGGGACCAGTAATCAAGTCTTTAAAAAATAAAGACTTTCCAAACTTTATAAAAGATTACCGCAGTAAATTTGCAGTTTTCCTAGAATGCATTTAACGTAGCTTACCATGGTTGGCCATGTTTTTTAAATTTGCTTCCCAATATCTCCCTGGACATTGTGCTTTATTTCATGTTAGACTTGAAATGTCACATTATTCAATTTTGTCAGTTTTTCATTAAGTATATGGAAAACTACACAGCGTATATATTTCAATATGTTAACGTAACACTATTCAGCAGGTTTCAAATCGACTTTATGAAGCACAATGAGATCATTCTATAGGGGATGCAACACTTTTGGCCATGTCTGTGCACACGGGTGTTTCACTGAAGTTGTTGCGAAAGGTGTGCTGCTGGGGGAACCCGTCACTACTTTCAGAAACGCAGCAAGCTGTAGAAATTAATTTCACATCATTACTGTGTAAATGAATTCAGCTCTTACTCCTAGGAAAACATGTGAAATTATCATTGACGGCAAAACAAACAGGATTAAACACTCCATGGTGTGCTAAACTGTAAATCCACTTTCTTTTTATGAAAACAGTGAACTCAAAGAAAATGCAGAGGAAATGGGTTTTGAAAGACAGGAGGCGTACAAAACATTACATTCACACGACTTAATCTGGCTGGCATTTAACGCATTCTCATAAAATGTCTTTTAAAATGGACTGTTCAGTTATTTAATACATATGTCCAGGGTTATTAAACCAGCTAGGGGAATGCTACTATACCATTTGACTCCCCACTGCTAGTATTGCGAGAGGCAAAGACGTACATTTCACCTGTTACTGCTCCCGTATGTAAAATGACTCTAGAACACAAACAGATAAAACAGAAACCTGGTCCAAGGGGAGGATGAAGAATCTGTGCCCCCCCTAAAAGATCTGAACCCAACCACGTGGAGATTGGAGGTGGATTAACCACTAAACAGAAGACCCTTTTAGACTTTGAAACCAGGATAAAGCTCTTTAATAACAAAGGCACATTCTCTCATTGCTTTAAGTCACGCATTCCTCAGAAAAGGGCAACCTGGGAACCTTACACCCCCCTAAAAACACCAATCGTTGGTAGAGCCTCTTCTGCTGTATTTAAAACTGCACTTCAGACAAAGCGCCCCACCCAGCCCCCTTTCTCTGTGACTGCTGCAGGGGCGCAAAAGGACACACTGCAAGGCTGGCTGAAATCAGAGGGTCACAACAGACAAGAGAGGGACTTTTATTGCTCTGACCCTCTGTCTGAACTCCAAAGAACAGCTGAAAAAGTACAGATAAGGGGTAATAAAACTGCCGCTGTTCCATCAAAATCTCATTATCCCCCTTTTAAATCCATTTCTTTCAGATGGCTTGATATGAATCTGAAAGGCAGATTTACGGGCAGGTTCCCCCCAGTCTTTCCCCCATAAGGAAAGTGACGACTGAATGGAGGCAGTTTCAATTAAACACAGTTCTGTGTCTTTTGTTAGGTTAAACACTATTCAATCAGAACCATTAAACACCACACTGGGGTTCACCACCTGCACTAACTTCCATCCACTTAGTGTTGGGAATCACCTCAACTGAAAGTACCTTTCCATTTTTTACTTCAGTGATTACTCCAGGATAGCTTCACTATGGGGATCCCACACTATAGGAGCAGTCCCACTCAATGGGATGGAAGTTGGGGTGGGGCTATGACACATCGAGTCTCCTCACTCAGTTTCTTCTGCCGGGAGTTCATTCTTTAGTGACCCATCACTTTCCTCCATCACAATGGCTTTTGGGAGCACAACTGGGCAACAGGTGGATTCTTTTCAGGGGAACACAGCTATCTAAGAGAATAGGCTGCAGATAAATGAGACGGCCCAGATAGAGAGGAAGCAATTTGCACTTCAATGGCTTTAGGTTCAGAATGTTCTGTTTATTTCAGTGCGATCTGAAACTTGGAATGGAAATGCAGCCCTGCCCTAAAATATTTAGTCATTAAAGGGTTGAAATAAATCACTTTGACTCACCCTTGTGTGTGTTTCTATATGCACATAAAAGGTTTCCAAAGCCACAAACCACCAGTGGTATTTCTCATCAAGAATAGGGTAGCGGAACAAATTTTCATGAAATGAAATCAGTCGTGTTTGCACTGAAAACAGTATCCATTGAGTGCTAGTACAAGCATCAATGCCCTCTGCATAGAGAGCTGACATTGTGTAGATTGGAGCTTGACAACCCACTTGTGTGTTCACCACTTAAACAAAGCCTATGTATTATAACATGTATTCTAACCTGCTTGCTTTACAAGATTTTTATGCCGTTCAGCTCTGGAGGTCTGAGTCTGTATCTGCTCAGGTCACAGGTCAAATGAGTTTGGTATCTTTGACAAATTGTGTGCGGTGTTGTGATCTAGATTAATGTGCTCTAGACTAATGTCTGGAAAGGCTTACATCAGAGCTGTGACTGCAGACAGGGTCACTGTCCCTCACTGTAAATGAGCACCGAAATCGACGAAATATTAGCTGCCTTCATATGCAGCACTTTTAATAGTATTAAAAAATGCAACAGACCCTGTTTTCAAACTAATGAAAAGTCAGTAGACTGAAAACAGCCAGGTCACTATAACGGTAAGTCATGCCAAAGAAAATCTCCCAACTCCTGCTGTACCTGTGTGAAGCTCTCTATAACGTTTCCAATCACTCTCCTGCTAGGAAGAGATGCTGTGCTCAGTCCTGACACACAATATACCACCGTCAGCCCACCAACACGTCTTCCCACGCTCTCCTTTCAGGGTTTGAAACAGTGCAGAGCCCCAGGTAGATGATCTTCTGCTCTTCCCCTGCATGTGTGGTAAAAGGGTCACATAGATTTGGGGCTCTATCTGAATTCCAGACATTTTGATCCGTCATATCGTCCAGCTGTATCCTGGTGTTAGGACCAATGCTGCTTTCAATCTTTCAAACAAGCCCTTTATTAAATGCGTCAAGCAGATTTGTAAGGCACAGATACCACTGGGCTGCAATTACTGCCCAATACTAGAGATGTCAATTGGCTCAGCTGTCCAGCTGGATTTGTCTTATCTTTCCCTAGCATTCCAACACAAATCACTTGTGATTCTGTTGAAGGCCCATTTACCACCACCCCATAAATTCACTTCCTGAGCCTTACACTTACAAAGTTGCTGTGGTAATGATAGGCAACACATTTACGAATGTGTTCAAAATACGAAAAACAGCAGCGTCTCCTTTGGGCATCTCCCTGTCTCCCTGGACCCCAGTTTAGACTGTGGTGAACTGGTTTGCATTTCAAGGATCTGTTTAAGTTCTATTGAGTTTTTTAAGCATCTTTTTTAACATCATTTCACATCTACACAGCAAAGGAAACACAGCCTCTGAAGGCACACTGCTTCACAGTGTGTGGTTAAGATTGTTTTGGCATTGTTTTTGTATCTGAATAGTTAGAGACTGGCTGGATTTTATCTGTAGAAAATCTTGTACTGAGACAAAGGTTTGAAATATTTAAGGAATACAATAAAATAAATTCAATGTCATTACGTATTAAAACTGAATTCATTTCTTCCAAACACTTTACGTAGCCACTATTGTGGCACAGGAAATAGCGAGCAAGCCCCATTTATTGTTTTACGCATTTCAAATGGTTGGAGGGGAAATCTCTGGTTTGCAAACTGCATTATCCAGAACTTTAAAACACTCCGCTCTAAATCAATGCGCGTGTATGAAAGGCACTTCTTCTTATTGCAAGAGAAGTCATCTCGTGCAGTTTGGGTAAGGAGACCATGAAGCAGAGTAGATAATAATAAGAAACAGTCTATACACAACAAATCAATCACAAAAAAACAAGACTAGACTCATGAACTACTATTAAGTATGAACAAGTGTTGTTTATTACATTGCCGTATATTTTATGTCCGGGATGACAACTATACACAAGATGTACTGGACTGTCGAGAAATCCTCCACAGTGACTGATTCAATTTGGAATTTACAATATAGATTACAACATGTTAAATCTACTTAATTGAGTGTCCTGTATGTTTTAGAACTGCACGATCAACCACTAGGTGCTGTACTCTATACAAACACATGTTACAAGCACTATTTGGCCACTTGATTCAAGGGTAACTTCACCTCCTCGCTCGACAGACCCCAGGCTTCAAGGCTGAGCTGCCCTGAACTCTTCACCTGGAGCTATTCCTATTCCAGCTCATTTATGTTGACTACATAATTGCCTCCAATGTGGCTTGTCATCATTTAAATTGTTTGATTAAGTCTATAGTGTTTAACAAGCCTTTTCGCCGGGCTGTTTTGTTTGTATAAACTCGACTTCCAGTCAGATTAATCCGCACTAGACTGACTTGCTTTGTGTCCCAAATCCCCTGCCATACAATGAAACAAAAGATCCCAGGCTTTGGAGGCCTCTATCACAATTACCCAACATGCACTCCATTTCCTGCGAACATACTCCAAGAATTCATGACCAGACAGATTCCCAACATAACGTATTAGGCCCGGGGATTCAGGAGGACCTATTGTTCGTGGGCATCGAGGGTCTAGGGAGGGTTTTGCGTGTCACACTCGGTGCTCACTGGAAATTGACGAGAGGCGCAAGGAAACGCGTCTGCTCAAGATCAGACACACAGGGCTGTGATGATCACTGATCCGGATTTGATAACCTAATTCCCCTTGCCCCAGCAAGCGAGACAGACTGCAGACAGCAAGCCAAACAGCTACAAAACTGGGCTGCCTCAGCTTTTTGTTTAAAAGGGCAAACTGAGTGTGAAACCTTGGCAGAGATGCTAAAAAACAGGGTTTAAGTTAAATAAATGATCAAAGCTGTGATGGCGGGTTAAGGGTAAGGTGAGGAAGGGAGATAAGAGGCTGTTTATCTGCTCTGGGATCTCAGTTTGGCCTCTCTCACAGCGGTGCTGTCCCATAATATTTATTTACTGCATTCTTCTAGTTTTGCAGACCTTGTTGACAGTACAGTTTGTTTATGTATATTCCCCAGGTTTTTTTCTTCTAGGGACCCAAGCTCCTACTCACCACTCTTAGATAAATGTGAATGCTCTTGCTGCCGCTACTAACAGCATTTGGAGGTTATACATTTGAACAAATGCTCGATTTTAAACTGCATGTATGTTGTTTCAGTGTTGGGAGGGCAACTTCTCGTGCATCATAGACTTCACAAAATAAACAGTTTTTATAAACTCAATTAAATTGTGACCGAAGGGGATATACCAGTTCTAGCGAAATATTGTCAGTCATTTTACTGACAATTCAGCTCATATTTTCAACATGGGCTCACACAGTACCAGTTCTCTTACATTGTCTGAACTGAAACTTTAGTACAGTGTATCAAAATCCTGAATAACTCAGTGTCTCTGACACCACGTTTAACAGCAGGCCCTGTAGGTCTGCATGACCAGAAATACCCGTGCTTTAGTATGCAATTGAAAAATCAGTTATTTGCACAATTACTAGATTCAAAATATCACATTTTCTGGGAAAGACATAAACAGAAACGAAAGGGATGTAACCAACTTGGCTATCTGGCATGCACAGAGTGTACAGACACTAGGATAGATGCAAAAAAAAAGATGGCTGGCGGCTATTCATGTAGAAAGCACTTCAATACAGGAATCTTGGCCGGCACTTCAAATGAAGCGCATCACCGATGTGCACTAAGCAGACTTGTTTCCAAATAAGGCAGGGAACTTACATACACCAGACCTCTATTGCATAATACTACGTTAAAAAAGGACACAAAGTCCTTCTTTTAAATAAGACAAATAGATTTATCACTTACTCCAAGTGCAACATGCTTCACAATTATTACTGGGTTTTATTACATAACAACGTTCTGGATTGGTGTTGCCTTGACTTTAAAGCAACAGTGAACAAAGGGCTCTTCTTTCATCTGCGCTGGCAGGGCTGCTCTTAAAAGAGCTTCTTTATTCAGGAGGACGAGGAGTTCAGAGATTAGTCAGCCCTGTTCTATGAGCCGTCTATGGACTACATGAACATTGTGGTGAAAACACTAGCGTGACTGACTTGGAGGTGAAATATTTCATATCTGATGTAGAGCAGACAATCTGAATTCCAATGCCTCACTGTATGTTTCAGTGACATTACCTAATACTTCTGCATCTTCCAAGAAATATACAAATACAAATGAGCTAGATTTCCTTTGGTCTTGAAACGATTTTCATCTGGTTCGTTTAATTTTATTAAGTCCCTCTTAGCCAATCAATGTACTCCGATTCACAAATATTCCAAAAGATCGTCTCGCAGTTGAACATAATTAGAAATACTAAAAGAAACGTAATAAATTCAATGACAAACGTTGTCTTCAAAACCTGGGGATATAAAGAGATGCCTGTCCCTATTTCTGTATACATGCATGTGTGAGATTTCTAGAGAACCCAGCAGGGTTCTGTTTGAAGCAGTTATGAAGGAATAACAGAAGCTGACCCCTCTGAGATGTGGGACATTAAGATTTCCATTACATGAGAGTAGATGTTAAAACTTCATGCTGATTTGAACTTGGCTCTCGCCAAGATAAGCACCAACTAAGACGTAGCTTCACAGTAAACTAATGTGATCCATATGTGTCTCCATCCATTTGCGCTTCCTTCCATATGATGATGTAGATATCCTTCTGTCTGGTGTTGATGGCTGAAGTGTAATGCTGGCTCCAGGGATCAGCTTATTTCCCTAGCGCATCATTAAAATCATGTGGAGATTACTGTCCAGTCAACCGACAGAATTCTCACATAAGTAGTGTGGAATCAAAACTAATAAGAAAATAGACTTGCTTTTAAAAACATTTGTGTTAAAAATGGTTCTGCTTTTTTTTTTTAAAGAAGCCAGATAAGATGGAAAGGTGGGTGAATAAAAGTTTAATCAGATTACAGAGAAATTAGCCAATCGGTTTTGATCAGCAGAAAGGGAACAGTCATGTAATGTGACAGTTTACTGGGTGCGCTTCAAGCGTGCAGCAGACAGACTGGTGTGCGTTTCAACTGATAAAAAATCAGCATTAGAAAGGCCTTTTAATTGCATTTGTAAAGCAAACAAAAACAGCACCAGATGTTTTATTTCCAGTTAGTGTAGTGAACCTGGTTTTAAAAAATAATTCAAGCCATGACATATGTAACAAGTACATCCACATTATTGTACATACAACCCTGAAAAATGGTTCTCTAGATGTATGTACATACGCAAGTACAGACAGATGGAGAGGCACCTCCTTATATCCCCAAATCTTGATCCATTCTCCCACTAGACAGACAGCAAGGTGCTGGGGAGGCTGGTGAGTACAGGCAGTTGCAAAGCAATATCTCAAGAGTTCACTGCATGAAGAAACAAGAAAACAGTTCTTGCCAATGTTGGTGACCCTATAACAGGTACCCATTTACATGAAAAAGGATAAAATAGCAAAAACCAGCAGTTACACTACCAAGTCTTTCTCCTCCTTCTTCTCAACCACACCTGCAGAACACTCTTCACTCTCCTTGGGTACAGAGGAGCTGTTACCAAGTTTATCTGGCTCGCCGAATGACAGCGCAGTTCTGACATGTTCGTTAGACTGACACTGAAGGTTGCAGCCTGTACCCGTCCTGCAGGCACCAAGGGTAGGAAACCACTGCCAGGACACTGTCGGCTGCCAACAGGATTTCTGTCTTGCCACTGTGCCCAAGCCTCTTTAACCCAGAATGCACCTGTGCAACCAATCAATCAATCTTTATTTTATATAGCACCTTTCATAATGGACCACCATCACAAAGTGCTTTACAAGGTGCAGTAAGAACAAGAAAATCCATAATACTTTAAATACAGAGAAATGCATAATACATGATATACAGTAAACCATACTGTACTACCTTTATAAATTATGAACAAGAAAACAACCAATCATTATTAAAAGGACAATTCCAGTCGTCCTGCACTTACTGCACACTTCTAAAGTAAAAAGAAAACAACAAGCCTTTATATTTATTTAATAGTAGTTCCCTCGAGTAAAAGTGTTCTATCTGTGTTTATAATAAGTGAATATGCTGCATGTAGAGTGTCTATTAAGAGAGATGTCATTTTGCACAGTTTTGACTCCTCTCTCCCAAAATGCACATGATGGCATTTTCTATACAATAAAGTAACACCCACGGATTATAGTTCTCCTCAGAGCATATTGCATTGCGATACTTGGGGCTTACACCAAGTGCTAAAACATTAAGAGGTCACAAATACATGGGAGTGCTTCCTGTTTCTCCACTTACAGAAGGAGAACTTCTTTCTTACCACCATTTTACTGTACATGCATCTGTACACTCTGATATCCGAACTGTACGTTTTTTAGCATGTATTTGTTTCAAATATCATGATGGCTGTAACAATTTCTTGAAAACATGACAAATCGATGTGTTTTCTGTCTTTCCTACATCTGTTTAAAAAAAAAAAATATATATATATATATATATATATATATATATATATATATATATATATATATATATATATATATATATATTCATAAACATGTTTTGATTGTACTACCTACACAAAATCCATAATTAAAGTTAGCGGAGAGAATCGAGAACATTAACTAAATCTGCTTGGGGGTCACTTAAATGTAACTATTTCTTCACCGGCTGCACCCAAAGGCAACAAGCAGACTTAAAACAGAGCCTTACTCCTCTCCTTAATCATTATTACAACTTTTTGTCAATGACCTACTTTGTGCGTTTGGGTAAAGAATCAAAACGACACAGCCCCAAGCAACCCTCTTACTACCAGCTGTGAAAAAGGCACTGTGCCCCACAGGTCAAGGGTCATGACACTCTGGAAAATGAGAAGTTACTTCAAAGGCAGACGAGAGCTATCCTGTTTGGGAATGCCAGACGGGGCAGGGAGGGAGGGAGGAGGGTTGAGGTAGAGAGAGGGGTTCTTATCAGTTTGTTTAAAAAGGTAATCATTTACAATATGTCAGAGCCATAAAACAATAAATTAAAGACAGGCCCCTGTATCTGATTCATTTATTATTGGTAACAGAGGGTTTTTGTGAGGTGAAAGAGACGCCTAGGAGCATTAGATATTGACAAGTTGTAGGTGGGTGTGCTAAACACTGATGACATTCACAATGTAGTAAGCAGAGCTGTGGCTTGGGGTGGGGGGTTCAGGGGCACATCTAAGTCCAATCCAGCTGCACAGCTCAAGCCCATTTGATGTTGAATCTCATATTTAACAGCATTACAATTGTTCTTTTCTCTCGCACATGTTCTTTCTCTCTTCTTCTGCAACTGATTTAACAGCTATTTACTTCATCAAAAAGTTAAAATGAGTTAAAAGTTTGTAACCAGACCTATTAATACTTCAGCTGTTCAAAAGCTTTAAACTCCTGTCATCCAACCATTCTGACAATGGATCAGCACCACCGCTCTATACAGAACTACCATCATCTAGTGCACAAGGTTATTAGGACATCCATTCATTACTGTATCGAAGTACTGGCACTGGGGCTGTCATAAAGGTAAAAAGGTTAAGGGAAGGTGGTGGGTCCCTATCAGCATTTGTTTATAGCTTTCCAGCAATAGTCAGATCTGTGAATAAATAAGGCAGAACACCCAGCAGGCATGGGGTGAATATTTATGTGATAGCTCCACTGAAATAAACATCCTATTCAATCAGATTGGTAGGTGTTTGTGAAATGCATGTGGTTAGGCTAAGGGCTGGGTAGATGTTGGGGAGATAAGTGCAGCATGACTGGGGCAAACATTCAACATCAGTGCCTCTAATTGTTTTATTTAAGCTGTGATATTTAAGCTGCGATTCAGGAATCTCTTGTCCATTCCACTCACTGCACTCCAGGTATGATTTACTAAAGTAATGTATTAGCTTGGTTACGGTTGGAGATGAGTGGGAGAGGAAGGATAGTTGGGTCATGAACCCAAAACCCTTAAAGTTTTTTCATTTTTTCATCAAGTCATAAATCCAGAGCATGGTGGGTCTCGGGAAGCTAACCTGTCTCTACACCTAGAGGGGAGACCGCTAATAAAATGGTATGAAGATTCGAAGCAGCGAGAACAGAAGGTACAGATATTTGGGTGTGTGATGGTTTTTGGGCTACAGGCTTGAGATTTAGACGATTTCCAAGCACTCTGATATAGAAAAGGATGAGTAATATGATATAAAGACTGTCATCCAGCAAAGAGAGTATGGAGATGACCTTTACTAATAAGAACCAGGGTCAGTTCTACCTATTAATCAACTTTAGAACTTTAGAAGTCCCTTCACAATTTTTTTTAACTCATTTTTAGAAAAGTTTAAAAACTGTTTGTGAACTTTACGGTGTATGAGAAGTTAGAAAGTATTGACTAGATAGGAAACTTAACATGGTACATTTATACATGCAGCTGAGATATTACAATCCCTGGGATTGAATCTGTGTATATTTAAACAAATGAAAGAATATGCATTGGGGAAAATCTTTGCTAATAATTTATTACCTCAATTTATTAGATACATGTCGGGAAGAAAATTGATGAGGTACAGAAAAATAATTGCATGCCTCATATAGGTCAGGAAGTTTGGAAAATAGAGTACCTACCAAGCTGCCAGCATTTCATCACCATGACTAACTTTATGTACTTTAGGACTGTTTTATGGAACATTTTGTTTAGGACTATTTTTCAAAATCCCATTTTGATTAATAAAAATCACATTTGCAGTTTAAAAAAATAAATAAAGGATTTTAAACTATTTGAGAGGGTTCCTTGTTCTCATTTTTCAAATAAATGTTTAACCTTAAAAGAACGGTTTGCAAACACAAAAACAATTGTCCTGGAAACGTTCCTTAAAAAAGTGTCAAATGAAACAAAAGAACCATTTGGAAAAAAGCTAACCGGCACACAGCTTGGAGGTGTTGCTGATAACCTCCTACTGCTGCAAGTACAGTGCACTGTGAGTCCGCTTGAATAATTCATTTTAAAATCCAAAGCTATTCCAATCAGCAAAGTCTCTACCTTCCCTGCAGTGTCCTTCAAACCTCACAGATGTTTTAGTGAATGTGGAAGTGTTCATACAACCTAGCAACAGTCTACATTATTATTATTGCTAATGTAAACTTTGCAGCTGGTAGAGGGGCCTTTCGAGAGTCACACCTGGTATTTTTTTGGATACATTTCCCCAGTTTATACACATTTCACTTTGACGGATAACCATTTACATTCCGGTGTGTTCGTATATACAAAACGCCATGAGACAAACTTTTCACATGCGTCAAGTTTGTACGGGAGTAAACACAACTCCACAGTCCTTCCTCCAGGTTAATATGATCAATCATTGCAGACAGGGCACTGGTGCCTAGAAAACAAGATCTTAAATGGGAAACTGTAAACCTTGCTTATCTAAACATCAGTGTTACCTGACCAGCTCCCATGTCATTGAATATGCACTGACAGCTTGGTATTACAATGACTCTGTATGATACTGCTGACCGTGGACAGGAGTTCCCAGGAGGCGGCGACACTGGCCGGCGCCGCCTGGGTGGGGATGGCGTCGTCTCTCCCGAGCTACCGTGGGGGTGGCAGCGGTGAGCCGGGTTGAAATAACAAAATAATTGGGCTTTCCAAATTGGGGAGAAAATGAGAAAATATAAATTGCTGATTGCAAATTTATAAAAAAAATAAAAATAAATGAGCATGTGTGGCAATGTGGGTTGCAGTGCGCAGATGTAGCTGTGATGCAGTGTTCAAGATAACGACAGACAACAAAGTACTGGTGAACTGATGGTTTTAATTTGTAATCCAATAGTCTGATGACAACAGTAAACACTAAATGGAGGACTGGCAGTACCCAACGTTATGTACTGCTCAGCTAAATAAACACGGGGTTCAGTCCCAAAATAATAAGCACGGTATTTAAACACACACACAAACACAAGTCCAAGTCCAGGGTGAGTGCTATTAGTGCTAGTGGTGCAAATACAATTTATCCGTGAATAAAATTTGTGCTGGCCTAGACGAAACAAAAAAATAAAACACTCTTGGTTACGTTTCACTTGTCCTTTAGCGGTTTGACCTTAACCATAACAAAGGAACAGATCACCTTGCTACGTCCCCTTATATACTGTCAGTCACGCCCCCTTGGTTAATGAGTTCAACCGTTTCTCTTCCAATCCAAGGTTGCCACATCACTTCCCTTCTGGGGCGATGACTTGGTGTACCGTAGCTACGCCCCCTTTCTAGATGGCCAACTTCCACCTGACCCTGGGAATGAATTGTCAGGCCATCCAGTCCAGGGCACTCTGTTCCCTTTACACAGCGCCCTCACAGGTCGGGAGGGAGATTTATCACCAAGAATCATTCTCTCACTGTCACAGCATGCTATACATATTAGTCCATTGGATTATTTTCCTGGTCTGCTGTTCTGAGTGGAGTTATCCTTCCTATATAGGTATAGGTATGCAGTGTGGAAAAAGTCAACTTCAAGTTGTCAAAAACTCTGGAGAATATGGACCAATGATTTAGACACACTTTTGTTGAGTCACCTCTAATTTACTGCAGGGTCTTTGGACCCCCAAGCCCACACTATAAAAACAGCCTTGTTCTGGACAGTACCCAGAAAATGATGATGCTGCACTCACTGGGTGGTAGGTTTTACTATCTCTTAGTCTCCTGCACAATTGTTTGAGTAACCTTCCATTAAACTAATCAAATAGCCATCATTGTTTGGTTTGGGTTAGCTTGTGCTTAGAAGAAGAGGAAGGTCAATCTGGTAAAGTAATTATGCAGAGTGGTCTGGCTTGTATGAGCTGTAACTGTTTGTGACAGGTTAAAAAAAAATACTGCGGAAACCACAGAAGCCCCTGCCTCCCATTATCCAATTACACACTGCTGAAAACCAGTCAGCAGCCCCAGCCACGTCTAAATCGTTAGCAAACCTCCAGAGCTCTCACACGAACTCGCATCCAACCTGATTTTAACCCTGCAGCGCCCTTTTCTGTATCATACATCATACAATGTTTAGCCACCCCTCGAATTATTTTTTAAATCCAGCCTCACAAGCCAGAATGTTTCACACGCAGTACATTATGCGTTGCCAGACAGGGAAAAAAAAAAGGTTTTGTACAAGAAACAAAATCTAGAAATGTTGTAGAAATAAAGTAGCGTTTGCATGGGCATTACAGGGTTAATTAGAGATCAAAACTGGAAACAGTTCTGTCTCTCATTGCTTTTTAAGGTTCAGAATCTTTTATTTTTATGTTATTTTGGTTTGAAAAGCCAGAATAGAAGCAAACCTGCTCCAGCAGTTTCATTTACAGGACTGCAAGGTACCCCACAGGAGTGACACTTTTACTTTAAAGCGTTTGTATTTGAAACAAGCCAAGAGATACTTGATAATATTGACTGTGATAATGAAACTAAAAACACATTTTAAAAAGGTTGGGTACTCACTCTCTTCAACACCCATTATTAATGTGTAATGAGTTTCACCTTTTAAAAAATAGTAATTAATGAGAGACTGGATTCAAATACTTTAAGGCCCCATATCTTATAGTTTAACAGGGACTTTGTGAAGGCAGTGTATATAAAACAGAACATCTAGATAGTGAGAAAATAAAAGCCAGCTGTTCGATGTGCCTGTGCAATGTCAAAAGGCCTCACTGTGGAAAGCTTTGATGAAATCTAGTTTATTGCTTTTAACTTGCTGAGCACACTGCTACAGTTTTGTACTTTAAAAGAAAAAAACATTTAATATAAAAAAAAGAAATAAAAAAAAAAATCTGGACGATTTAACAATTTTGCATTTCCAACCGGGATAAAAAATGAAGGCTGAAAACTGGGACAGTTTTCCCAGGATGTCTGGTAACCGCTATACTGCGTCCTGTCCCCTAGAATGTCGCCAAAAGCACCCGTTTTAGTTTTTTTCTCTTGCTCTCAACACTTGGACTAAGTCTGGGTTGTTTACTGGTTCTGTGTTTAGATAACCCTTCGGTGACAGCATTAAAAAGATACAGCACATTACCCTGAAGAACCTCCCCCATCAATAACAGTCTAATACTTGGATTCCAACTTATATCATTTACAAATGCCATGGTGGTTTCATAGACCCTGCGGTAGCATTAGGTTGTCCAACATGAGTTATAATAAGGCTCTATGGAACCTTCGGTATGAGTTTTTGATCCGCTATGACTACAATAACTCGACTCAGTTCTTAAACTGAACTGCTTGGCGGGTCTGGCCCAGTATCCTCAATTACTAGCTCCTTGTTTGTAACTGCTTTTCACCAGCTTGTAATAGTACTCTGTCTTCACCACAAACAAACAAGGTAATTCTCTCAGCTTTTGTAATCCCAGCTTGTTTTTGTCACAGTATGCTTTACATCACAGCGTCACCAAGTCTCCCAGATCAACCCATTTTCCCTTTAGATCTGTGCTCCCTCTACTCTCAGAGTCTTATAGTTTCAACATAGAGGTTTACATCATGAGACGAACCCTAAACCTGAATAGAGGAATATTACAGTAATACAGTACTTCTTATGTGTTGATGACTCCGCAGCCCATTTTAATGATTAACTTTCTTCATCTGTTTATTAAAATACTCTACTGTCTCTTATGCTGGCAAAAGTGAACAGAAAACCATCATAATTAAGTTATACATGTCTTCTGCTTTATTAAGTATGTGTTGGCTTATTCAATGAGCCTGTTGGGTTTCCTCTGGGGAATGTGTAAGACATTTAGGGGTAGATGTATTAAGATGGGCCAGTCGCAGGGCAAACATACCGCAATTTGCATTTTCGTTACTGCTGTTCACAAAGTGCACATTTTGTCGTATGTACGAAGAAAAAATATGTTAACGAAGACAGCCTCACTATACTAATTTAAATATTATTTGCGAGAATTGTGCAACATTTTTTCAAATAAAATAGCGGCAGTTGAGTTGTGGTTTGCAGCAGAGGGTGCCTGAAGGATAACGTTTATACATGCAAGGATGGAAGAATCAAAATAACACTGTTTTTGTTAAATGTAAACGTTATCTGTACAATGCATTCTGTTCCGTCTTCATTTTACCTATTTTAATACTGTTATATATATATATAAAAAATGAAAGGCAGTTTAATCCCATCAGATTCTGTAGTGGTGCCCCAACCTTCACCCTCAAAAAGCTTTTCATAATCATACAGTAGCCCCTTGCTAAACTGGACATGTTTGTATTCATTTGATTTTACTACTGTACTGTATACTGAATAGGCCTACTGTACAGATTTATATTTTTACATAATGTAATGTGTAGCGTACCCAAAACACATCAGTGTTATTTCAGCGCAATGATTTATATTTAAAACATGCTTTCAAAAGTTCTCAACAAATTGATGTAATTGTAAGTGTCGCAATTGCACGCAGCTTTAGTACGTCTTATTACAATATGCGACAGATGCAACACTTCAGTACATCTACCTCTTAGTTTTGTTTTTGTTAATAATTGCCCATATTGTGATATAAAACATATGGACACATAAAATGCTGATGCAGGTAGCTAACTCTCTGCACCACCTCCACTACATGCAGATAGTACAGCAATACCTAGAATAACACCCTGATCGTTTGTGGAGCGAGAAGGACAATTAAACAACAAGCTCATTAACCTCAGGTCTAACAAACAAGAAATGAAAAAGATAAGAAATCCCCTTCATTTGTTTTTTGGCACCATTACAGCCTCAAGCTAGATTTGGCAGCTGTTTGGACAGAAAAAAGGGGAAAGGCCTTGCGACCTGCAGCTTAACTCCCACATAAGAACACCTTTCTAGTTAAATAGCTCTGGGGCATCATTCTTACGAGAGAGAGAGAGAGAGAGAGAGAGAGAGAGAGAGAGAGAGAGAGAGAGAGAGAGAGAGAGAGAGAGAGAGAGAGAGAGAGAGAGAGAGAGAGAGAGAAAGAAAGAAAGAAAGAAAGAAAGAGAGAGAGAGAGAGAGAGAGGATACTAACTTAGAAAGTCTTTGTGGTACGTACATAGAGAAGTTTAAATGGAATGTATAGCCTCACAGCCTAATCAATGGTAAAATGATGGATGTGCAGCACCACAAAGGCATGTAAATGGACAGTTCCTCTTTCAGTTTAATAACTAAGATGCAGATCTCATCCTGACCTTCAAAGGGTTTATCACCAATATGTAGTAGCAAATAGACAACCATTTGACAAAAGTGTCATTCCTGTTGAAACGCTGGACTAACAAGGTTTTATTTTTACTCTGATTTTATGAACCTAAAAACAAGAATCAATTCAAATTTGCAGTTCCCGATTGTAAAAGTAAAATTGAGTTTTACAGTTCTGGATGTACATGTATTAAAATGCTCCTGTGGCTGAATGTTCTGAATGTCACTGAAGCACATACATGTTTTTTTTGTGTTTTTTTTTTTAAACAATCTCACTTACTAGTGCTTTAATTCTGATTATGTCTCTCATTGCATTTGTTTAATGTTAAAGACAACCTTTTGTAAGCTGGCATGCCTTCAAGAAAATGTTTGTCAGGTGACCTCACACTGTTAAATATAAATGAAAACTTGTGACACTCATGTTGAATATTACCTGAAAAAAAGTGTTATCTGGGCAAAAATCTATAATATAAACTGAGCTAACATTTGACAGCTGGATTCTTGAGAAACCCAGAGGACCATTCCTTCTGAAAAGACAGAACCATGTTCCAGCTACCCTTCTTCCTAGCTAGGGGGCGCTGTGCTGCCAAGACAACTTAGGGGACTTGAAGATAAGCAACTGCTGCAGGAGTGAATAAAAGACACGATTACACCTTTGAACCAGGTTGCACAAGCAACAGCACACATGTCTTACACTAATAACATGTATTTTAACAGTACACTTCCTAACACCCATTCATGCGTCAGTCTTCCGCCAGGTGAGCCCTGTCATTTAAAGCAATTGTCCAGACAAGAGCATTTTCACTCAGGTTAATGTCCACCTTCAGTCCACAAACATGTTATTTCAGTTTTGTTTTCCCTGAATACACCTATTACCAGAACTGAAACAGCTACCCGCAACTACAGCAGCAAATACCCTGTCACAAAAAACACCTTCAACTGCTGGGAAGCTCGCTAGCTACAGCGCTATCAGTCTCTACCTTTTTGGCTGTCCAGTTTGTTTATGTTCCCCAGATGAAGCTTCCACTTCAAAAAAAGGGATGCTGCAATAGGGGGTTATATATTATACAGAAATCGAAATGGTGTTTTTTTTATATACTGAACATTTCAAAGACATCTAGAAAGACTTCTAGTCACATGTTTGTCATTGAATGCATTTAGTTTATTTTACTATATCCAAATGTAGCAAGTTAAATGAAATAGTTCTGGATAAATTGTAGGAAACAAGTTCAAAACAACTTATAAAGATGACATTAATAATATTTAGATTCCTAGAAAACATCAAGGCAGGTTTGAAATATTGGTACTTGATAACAGACTCAGTAATCTTGTTTTTACATTTTTTTCAGCAATGACTTGTCTTAGTTTTCTAGAGTGGCTATTCTTAGAAAAGCATGGCTATAACTGTTTCAGATCAGATGTCGTACTCAGTCAAGCAGCATAGCCTGTGTCCAACATCTCATATTGTTTAATAAGCCCACTTTAAACATTACAGCTGGCACAATCTAATTTTGAGACGTGTTTGAATTGTATAAGCCGTCAACTAAACAAATTATAAGCAGAATAGCAAATTGTGTATTTAGGGTTCAAGGTAGAAAGATTGCTTCAGAGTTTATCTATAGCTTTAAACACTCACTCATGAGATACATAGTCAGACAAAAAAATTAAAAAGTAAAATACAAAAAAAACACATGTATGAACTTCCTCACATGGAGCCATTTAATAGTACATCAGGCTTGTACATATCAATACATTTGAATTAGACACTTTTTGTATAATATTATCAATATTTCTTGGATACTGTGAAATGAAGCATTAACAACGAAATCCATGTACTATTTCCCTGGACCTTTCTTCACTCTCAGACTCAGCACGTCGTCCTGGTAGCTTTTACAGCCATTTTTAAATACCACTAATCCAACTGTTGTTCGCTTTGTTGCTTAATATTACTGTTCTTTTCCTTACACTTATCTAACAACCTGCTATTACACTGGTGCATCATAACTATTATTTAGACTGGTCACCACTGAAACCGCACCTAGCACTGCCTTATCTGAAGCTTGGGTGGCTTTCATTCCTGTGACTTCATCACACCACTTCCAAAAAGTTTATAAAGTTTATGTCTGGGTGATGACAGACAGAGAGAAGACAAATAAATTATAAAAAAAACAAGCCTAAAAGATTCCATCCGGCAGCTCTTTAAATAGCAACACAACATCTCAGAGCTTCAACGGGCTGGTTCAGGGCTTTTTCAAGTCCTCAGGCAGGTTTCAGATCAAACTAAATAAGAAAACATGACGCAATGATTTATAATTGGGCTGATGCATAAAAACAAGGACAGAGAGGGACACAAAATAGAAGCATCTGGAATTCAACTTACTTCAGCACAATAGCGGGGTATCACAGTCTAAAAAACCCTGGTGTAAACCCCAGGCAAACTGGGTATCCCCTGCCCCATTTTTTAAGGGGGTTCCACTTCTCACTGTATAACCAATCCAGGATAAGGCTTTTCCTAGACTGGGGTCGTTACAAGACGAGACAGACGTGGGGAATAAACTAAATCTCTAAATGGCTGTAACATAAGAAACCCTGAAAATGATACATGTTTTTATGCTTCATTGGCGTGCTTAAAGGTAAACCCTCAGGTAAAACTAGTACTTTTTTCCTTTGTGTTACGGTCCTATAGGTGTCAAGTTATTTATAAAACTACAAAAGAAAAAACTGAAAAATGCTAAATTCACACACACTGCAGTGAACAAAGGCATTGGAATGTTTTTGTATTGTAACTCGTATAAAGAACAATCTCCACCCAACACTATATGCCGTCGTCTTCAATAGTAAACTGATATCATTGTATACGTTTTCAAAAGCTCTGGGACTTAAGATAAAAGACAGCTTTGACAAAGGATAATGAATGAGAAAGTCAGTCAGGTTATAGAAAAAAATGGCAATTTATTATTATTAATAATAATAATAATAATAATAATAATAATAATAATAATAATAATAATAATAATAAATAAAACCAAAACAGAACATGCTTTAAAATTCTAAACACACGCCGTTGAGAGGCTACATGTGTTTTGGGTAACTTGTGGGTTTCCCCTTTTCCCATTGCTGTCTTTGTGAACTTTCCCCTTGAATGAGAATGATTCATTGCCGTCAGCTCCTGCCGCTCGAACCCTAGTGCACTCTTGCCCCAGGGGTTTGTACATACTGTACCACCAGCTGGTGGAGCACAGGTAACCCTGCCACGACTACACAGCACACAACCTGACAGCGAGCTACAGGAGTTAAATGGGAACCACACTCCGTATGAACAAGATGGATGGACAGCTTAAGATTAGAGGCCACTGGGGGAGACCTGTGCTCTCCCAGCTCTGATAACAGTAAATCACAACCACATGTACGTATGCTACTAATAAGGAACTTAAAAAGTAACCCTTTGGAATATTGCCTTGGGATTGAAATACAAAGCCATCCCTCGAACACATCCGCTGCTCGCAAATGGGAAAACAAACGTACTGAAAAAACACCCTCCTGTCCACAGCGCTGGGGGATTGTATTTGTATTGTATCAATGTTGATAAAGATTCTTTTCCCTCCGTTACACTGTGTCAATTATGTAACCCAGATGTTTTAAATGTCTTTACATATGCAGCAGAGGTCACTTTTATCATGGTAGCCCTGCTACAGACATAACAGTTTTGTCCTTTCTTTGTATGTCATGAACCCTAAATGATCATGTATAAAGATATTAGAGTTACGCTGCTACACAACCATGATTTTGTGTTATGTTCTCCTGCTCTGCTAATCAGAGAATACATGAAGTTGACAAACATTTTGTGTAACGTATACTTTTTAGTTTTACCTCAGGGTTTATGATTGAGTGATCTTTACAATGCCTTTGGTGAGAGGTCTGTGCTTGAAGAAGGCATTAACACAGATTTCTAATTATGGACAAATTAAGAATGAGCATGTATATTTTTACTTACTGATTACATAATATTCTACATGAACCTTAATTAGTCGTTTAAGGTTGAATTCCTTAAGCAATGTTTTTGTCTGGATAATTAAATACAGCAGATCTGAGGGCTGTATACTTAGCTCAAAGCGTAATAACATTTAAAACGTTCAGCCCAGAGGTTCTTTAGCTAAGTTAAATTGAGCTGTTAGCAGTTATTTTGACTATGTAAATTACCTGGAACTGGCAGCTCAGTCAACTCTTGTATATAAAAAATAAAAAACCGAAACAGCGTTGTCTATAATTGACAAGAAACCTTCCTTTACACAAAAGAAGGCGTCCAGTGTGAAAACGCAGGTTATAATCATGGTTCCCCACACAGGGATGCAATTATCCCTAGAGACACAAACGTAACCAATGGAAGAGAGAGAGTAAAGAGAAAATCAACCTAATTATACAGTACTGGTCACCCCACATCCCTCACTCCAGCTCTAACAGACTCCCAGCACAGTATCACAAGGAGCACGTTCATCACTCCTTCACAGTGGCTTTTAACAAGTTACAGCTCGCCATCTTTTTTGTTTCATAGCTGTTGTCCAGAAACTGTGCTAATGAAAATATGACAGCTTCCCCTCACAGCAAATCAGCATGTGAGCCCCAACCCTGACCTTCAGTCCCGGGCCTCTCTCAAGCAGAGACTGGCATTGTCGAACTGTGTGGTGTTTGAATGTCCACTGGGGGCTAAACTGACACCACCAAATGCTGAACATGGATCAGATTTGAACATGGATCAAAGGGAAAGGCCTCAGAGGTTAATGGACCAGCATCCTAGCCCTTTGGGTAAAGCACACTTGTATTCAGTTATAGAGCAAGGTTTTTAATAAAACGTGCATTATGAGGTTTTAGTCCTGTAGCATCAAAAGGCAACAGATGGTATAAGGAGGCAGGGGCATATGAAACTGCATTGCAACTGGGTAATTACATTTAAGAGAATGAGCTATCAATAGGTCAGTATACTGTGGATAACTAGCTGGGTCAAGTTAGTGAACTCTACAATAGAATTAATCCTGATGGGACTACAACCACCTCAGAGATCAATGATTTCATATCAGCAAAAGCCATAAACCAGACCTTCCTTACTCAACTTTATCACTTGTGTTTTAGGGTTAGCAACCATTTTATGATCTGCTAATTTCCCTGTAATTCCTCTGTGTTTGCTGAGAAGTGATAAGATAAGTAGAAGCAATCCAAAACTTGCTCTGAAGAGCTCAAGCTGATAAAGGAGAGATAGGGCTTTACAATCGACTGTCTTATCTCTCATTAGCACATTGTCAGAACTGAAAATAATCTGTTGGTTTGTTTATTTTACTTTAAAAGTATTTAGCATGTAAAGCAAATCGATCTGATGTTGTGATCATTGCTTCTTGTGATGTAGGTCAGATTTACTCCAATGGCCAAAATTACAAGCAGATCATGAGGAACACAGCATGGCAAGCGACCGAGTGTGGAGAATCGATTTGGATTTATTTGAAAAAACGTACTTATAAAATGGTAGTGTTAAGAGCTAGCACTTCTTGAAACTACCTGTACTGTATTGCAATCGTATGTTATGTTGAATCACTACAAACAAATATCATGCTTGCACCATATTACAGCGCAAACAAAACGTGTCTTGGGTTTCAACTCTGCGCCAGGAAACCTGCTATCTACTAAAATATATTCAGAACTGCAGAAGACAGCACAGAGAGCGAGAGGGAGCTTTAAAAGAAGAATCGATAACCACAGGGTTGAAAAGTAAAATGGTAGTTTACTGCAACGATAATAGAAATGTCTTTACAGAATAAAGCAAAAGGAAAATGACATTGCAGCACTGACAAGCTCGCAAACGTCTGCCACTTCGCTAATTAGTAAGCTGAGGATATTTTAATTAAGGGGGTGTTTTATTTTATAAGCGTGAATCTGCCCCAGGCTCTCCTAACAGGCTTCTACTATTTTGAGACACAAGACACCATGGACGCTTCATCTGAACACATTCTAGGTTCTTTGAATGAGAGAATTGACCCGCTAACCACTGCTTAAAGCTGTGCTGTGCTTTACTCAGCTTGAAGAAGCAGCTGAAAATACACACTCTTTCTAGTTCTAATTCCTCAGCTTCAAATCGATTTTCTTCCCAAATCCACTTTTACCTGATAAAAGGGACCTACGGGGTCTTGAAAGCTTGTACATTTTGTATGTTGGTAACACTATAGAAAAAGGCACCAAGTTCAACACCGTTTCTTCAGGACCACAACTGCTCACATAACAACTCTGCCTTTGCCTCCCACCTCTCTCTCAATTTCCTTGCTCTCACTGAAACCTGGCTGTCTCCTGATAACACTGTAACTCCTGCTGCCCTGTCCTCTCTCTACTTCCTGTCCCATACCCTGCGTCTCACTGGACGGGGAGGTGGGACTGGTCTTCTCCTCTCTCCCTCCTTACTCTTTTCTGTCCCCTCCGACCTCTCCTCACTCTCTGTTAATACCTTTGAATTTCATGCAGTCCAACTAACCTCTCCCTGTCAACTCCTGCTAATTGTACTGTACCGTCCTCCTGGCCCTCTCGCTCACTTTCTAGATGAACTCGACTATCTACTCTCCTCCCTCCCCTCTCTGTCTACCCCAACTGTCCTGTTAGGTGACTTCAATATCCATCTCTCCAACCCCAGCCACTCTGCTGGATTCCTCCCTCTCCTTCACTCCTTCGACCTCTGTCTCTCTTCATCCCCTCCTACCCACAAAGCTGGCCGTCAACTGGACCGCACCTTCTCCAGGGCCTGCTGCCCCTCCACCCTCTCTGTCACCCCCCTGGACCTCTCTGATCACTATTTCATCTCTTTTACTCTGTCTCTCCCCTCTCCTCCTACCCCCACTGTCATCTCTCGTCGTAACCTCCGCTCTCTCTCCCCCTCTGTCCTTGCCTCCACTGCTCTCTCTCACCTCCCTCCTATCGACTTCTTCTCACAACTCTCCGTAGACTCTCCTACCTCAACCCTCTTCTCCTCCCTCACCTCCTCCCTCGACTCCCTCTGTCCCCTCACCTCCCGACCTGCTCGCCCCTCCCCTCCCCAACCCTGGCTCTCCTCTGCGCTCCGCTCAGCAAGAATCACACTGCGATCTGCTGAAAAGAAATGGAAGAGAACCAAACTCCCTGCTGCCCTAGACCTTTACCACACTCTCCTCTCCTCCTTCTCCTCTACTCTCTCCTCTGCTAAATGTACTTATTTCCAAGCTGTAATCCAAGCCTCCACTAACAACCCACGTAAACTATTCTCTACCTTCTCCTCCCTCTTATACCCTCCCCCCCTCCTCCTCCCTCCTCTATCTCCCCTGATGACTTTGCCTCCTTCTTCTCTTCTAAAATCTCAGATATCCGCAAACTCTTTAACACCTCTCCCTCCCCCGCACCCCCTCCTGCTCCAACCCCTACACCCACTGCATCCCCTACTAACTCACCCTCCTTCTCCACCTTCTCGCCCCTCTCAGACTCTGACCTCTCCTCCCTGCTCCAGGGTCACAAACCCACCACGTGTGCCCTGGACCCCCTCCCCACCCACCTCTTTCAAGCTGCTGCTCCTGCTCTACTTCCCTTCATCTCCTCCCTTCTCAACACCTCTCTCCTTTCTGGTCTCTTTCCCTCTGCCTTCAAAAAAGCCTCTATCACTTCCCTCCTCAAAAAACCTACCCTCGACCCCACCTCCCTCCAGAGCTACCGTCCTGTCTCCCTCCTACCCTTCCTCTCCAAAACCCTCGAGCGGACTGTACACCGCCAGCTTTCTGCTTTCCTGTCCAACCACTCTCTGCTCTACCCTCTCCAATCTGGCTTCACTCCACTGAAACCGCCCTCCTGTCTGTCACCAACTCACTAAAGTCTGCCCGAGCTGCCTCTCTCTCCTCTGTCCTAATTCTCCTCGACCTCTCTGCTGCCTTTGACACTGTCGATCACTCTATTCTACTATCCTCTCTTGCTGACCTGGGAATCTCTGGCACTGCTCTGGCCTGGTTCTCCTCCTATCTCTCCAACCGCACTTACCAGGTAACCTGGCGTGGAGCAACCTCCACACCTCGCCCTCTCTCAACAGGAGTCCCCCAAGGGTCAGTCTTGGGTCCTCTCCTGTTCTCTCTCTACACCCACTCCCTGGGCCCCCTCATCACGTCCTATGGTTTCTCATACCATTTCTATGCTGATGATGCTCAGATTTTCCTCTCCTTCCCCACCTCTGACTCCACCATCCCCTCCCGTATCTCTACCTGTCTGTCTGCTATCTCCTCCTGGATGCACTCGCATCACCTCAAACTTAACCTCTCTAAATCTGACCTCCTTTTCTTTCCCTCCTCCTCCTCCCCCTCCTCTGATCTCTCTATCTCTGTTCCTCTGGAATCTACAACACTCTCTCCCTCTTCCTCCGCTAAGAACCTCAGAGTCACCCTGGACCCCTGCCTCTCTTATTCCCAGCACATCTCCACTCTGGCACGCACTTGCCGATTCTTCCTGAGCAACATCCGAAGAATCCGACCCTTCCTCACCAACTACGCCACCCAGCTCCTGGTCCAGGCCTTGGTACTCTCCCGCCTAGACTACTGCAACTCCCTCCTGGCTGGCCTCCCTGAGTCTGCCACCCGTCCGCTCCAGCTCATCCAGAACTCCGCTGCCCGCCTGGTGTTCTCTCTGCCTCGCTTCTCCCATGCAACTCCACTACTCCGCTCACTCCACTGGCTCCCGATCACCGCTCGCATCCAGTTCAAGACTCTTGTACTAGCCTACAGATGCCTTGACCAGACTGCACCGAGCTACCTCCAGACCCTCATCTCTCCCTACACCCCCACTCGACCTCTCCGCTCCGCCTGCACTAGAAGACTGGCTCTACCTCCTCTACGCTCCCCTGCCTCCAGAGCCTGCTCCTTTTCCACCATCGCCCTGCAGTGGTGGAATGACCTTCCTACAGATGTCATGACTGCCCAGTCCCTGACCACATTCCGGCGCCTCCTCAAGACTCACCTCTTCAGAATGCACCTGTAGAACTCCTCTGTTCTTCCCCTGGGACACTTATCACCTTTCCTTAAATGCGCTTTACTTGCTCTTATCTGCCCCCTATTTTACTGCATTTAATCCTGTACTTCAGAGTACTGTAATCTGCCAAGTGTTTAATCTGTAGTATTTTGTATTTAATCATTTCCTGATATAACTATCACTGACACTTATCTGCTGTATTATTGAATTGTATTTTGTCACACTTGTACTTGCTTGAACCAAGTCATTATATTTATCTTGCTCTTAATTGTATTATTACTTGTACTATGATACTTGAAATGTATTTGCTTACGATTGTAAGTCGCCCTGGATAAGGGCGTCTGCTAAGAAATAAATAATAATAATAATAATAATTTTAAACTAGATATGCAACATCAACACTTAGTCTTTGATATACAGACAGATCGACAGATGCCTCCATATTAGCCTCAGATTCCGACAGTCTCAATAACTAAGAAAAAAAGTCCTTAGCAAGTTTGATCACAATTGGATAAGGGGTTCTCTCAATATGCAAAACTGTAAAGTGTGACACAGGGACGTACGTACTGCTGCCTCCACTAAATTCCTGCCCCTGGGGAAATGCACCCCAAAATGAGGGCTCATAAATAAATTCTGTTTGCTCTTTTTCAAATCCTTCACACCTAAGTCTTTATATATATTGCGAACATAGGCCAAGGAGAGCCAGCTTGTAAATAAATGGGTCTGGGGGGTGGGAGGAAGAGCTCCTTCACAGGGTGAATGTTCCTCTCTTCCCTGGGCAGAGATCTAAGGGCTGGACAGGCCTTTTTACACGATCGCATTGCAGCCAGTCACTATCAGTGTGTGCGGGTTGTGTAATACCCCTAGGGGTTTATCGGTGCATGGAACTGACGGTACAGTTCATGTTTCTAAGATGTTTGTTAGTTTTTTTAAAAATATTTTA
Organism: Acipenser oxyrinchus oxyrinchus; assembly: GCA_030684275.1. Taxonomy (NCBI): domain Eukaryota; kingdom Metazoa; phylum Chordata; class Actinopteri; order Acipenseriformes; family Acipenseridae; genus Acipenser; species Acipenser oxyrinchus. Next base: position 11,568,007 of record CM060261.1, on the reverse strand, counting down.
TTATAGTTACAGCTTTGTCAGCGTTTATTTATTCACTTTTTCAGTGTTTATCTTCTTGAATTACAAAAAACAGGTGATTATTATTAGTTTATTTAGCAGACGCCTTTATCCAAGGCGACTTACAGAGACTAGGGTGTGTGAACTATGCATCAACTGCAGAGTCACTTACAATTACGTCTCACCCGAAAGACGGAGTACAAGGAGGTTAAGTGACTTGCTCAGGGTCACACAATGAGTCAGTGGCCGAGGTGGGATTTGAACCAGGGACCTCCTGGTTACAAGCCCTTTTCTTTAACCACTGGACCACACAGCCTCCTCTGATTATCAGGCTTTCATTTTTTTCTGACAGTATAAAAAAGTAAGTTTATAATAGTTAAAGATGATAAAAATGAAAACATGAAAATAAAAAAGTCCAATCTTTATTCAAAATGGCTTTTTCTTGTTCTGTTTCCAGAGATCGTGCGGGTCTTGTAAAGTTCCTGTTGGTTTACTTTCCATTATTGTGAAGGATTAAAGCACTGAAAGTACCCCTTCCCAGAATGAATGTGCTCCCAAGGTTGGCAGTGTAAACAACCCAAAGTGGTCGTGTCATTCCAACAAAAGATTAATCAATGGAGCCTGAACATTCCAAGGTCAATAATGGGCAAGCAAGTCACAACAGCCACTCTGAGCAGCTGGAATGTGCAGGGGGTGTGTGGGGGGGGGGGGGGCTCTTTCTGTGCTACCCTGGGCATTCCCCTGACCGACAGGTAGGGGCATGAAGCTGCCTGCTCCAGCTGTGTGCTGTGCTCTATAGTGTGCAGCCACCCTGTGTGGGGTGCTAGTCTCCTCGCTCGGGAATCATCTTTAGGTGAGCTGTATGGATTGGCAGTTCCCTGTAAGGGGGACGCTGGGGGATTTAAGTTAACTGCATTCATTTTTTTAGGGTCTTCAAAATGTAGACCCTTACTGTATGATATGAAATAGATGTGCGAATTCTCCCCCACACCCACTAGATTTGTCCTCTTGTTTTTGTTCACAGATGGGTGCATGTGTTTATATTAGCACACAAGCTCATGGTAAAATATGATTATGATTGGAAATTATTACTACAGTACAGAGGATTTTTATTTCTTGCAGAATTGTATTTGACATTCTTTCGCTCATCTGATCCTAAACAAACCCTAGTACATTAGTGATGTTTTTAATATTATTTTCTGTTTCTATGCATGTTTCTTGGTTGCATTTGTCTTCTGCTTCAACTCTCCTGCACATATAAGGGCACACTTGAACATGGCTTTATATTTGCAAGTACAGCGTATTCACCGATCTTCTCCAGCTGTCTGTCACACTTCACATGGTGACCATAACAAACTTTAACCACACATACATTAATTGTCACACACCCCTAAACAGTACTTTATACAAATGTTTTAACCTACTGATTAATGTAGTCTGCGAAGACGTTAATGTGTGTTCAGCATCGTGTTTTAGGATTCTGCAATTCAGAAGCGGGACTAGGGTATAAACTGCAACATAAAAACCTATGCACAGTCAATAGCTCCAAAACTCTAGAATGCACATGTAGATTCTTAAAATCCCTTTCTCTGACAGCTATGCTGTGACTTCATAATAACCAGCAGACCAGGATACAGACACCTGCAAGGATAATAGATCTATAACTGCTATTTGTAATTTCGTCTGGTTAATAACAAAAGGTTAAACGTACTTCCTTGAAATGAAATGAGAGCTGACATTGAGAAATGCATTTGCCAAATAGGTCTCAAATTACAAAACATAATGGCTTGCCTGTAACGAGAATTTGCAGTACTTGGACCCAAGAATGTGAGTTAATATATTATAGGCCACTAGGTGTGTGAATGGGTTACAGAAATATTCATAGAAAGGATGTGTCTTTTACTTTAAAGACCTTCAGTGAGCTTGTGTTTTTTACAGGAGTCAGTGAGGCTCCGAGCAGCTACTCTGAGAGAGGGGACACTTTCAGACTGTTCATTGAGAGAGAGCGCACACTTACCCGACTGCCTTTCTCAGGGAAACACTGGCATCCTCCGCTGCAGTCCCTGCCTCCACACGGCCCCTGGAATGACTTGGTACCCTGTCGAGATGCAGAGGGAGAATACAACGTGAGGAGGAGCTAATAGAACACCACACACAGCAATACAAATACTGCACTGCTATAGCATCTAATCAAGGGGCACTCTCAAAGGGTTTTCCTGGAAAAAAACATCTGGCATCAATCCCAGGGGAGATGCACTATACAGTATGGCTAAATGAGATACTGAATCTCACAGGATCAAAGGCCACGCTGAAATAAATAGACAAACAGAAGCAGTATGGACTGGTCACCACTCAGTTTATGATAAATCAGCAGGACAAATATGAAATGCAGGTCTCTAAAAAGCTGTCAGCCTCACATAGGCTGATAGCGTGTACTAATTAGCATTAGCTACACTATCACTGGTCCCCTTTTCATTGTGCGGTTCAGCGCTTGTTTTTTCTTTAATTGGGGCTATGCAGATATTTCAATTACGACGCTGTAGCTGAAGCTGCTGCTTCTATCACTTCCTGTGTCCGCCTCACTCCCACGATCTACCAGAGAGAGGTCGGAGCGTGAAGCCAGACAACGAAGTGGACCTTCAGCACAGGAAGTGATAGGGTACCACAAAGCTGCCGTTTAAACTTTCTAAATCAGCACTGTTAAAATGCATACATATATATTCCAGAGTTTAAGGACTGTTAGGATCTGAAACATAGAGCAGAGGTTGTCTTAAAGGAATGGCATCAGAGCTGGTAAACTAGTATGTGGGGCATACACAGCAAGCATACCGATGATTTTAGAAGCTTGATAGTGACTCTGTGACTGAACCTGGAAGTCACATGCTGGTCCAAAAAGAGAAGGATTTCAGATCCTCTTGTTTGATTATAGCGCTGGGAGTAAAAAAGGGGGCTGCATCTTTAATAATGCCCGCGTTTCCTGCTGCTCTCCCCCTGTGATCTCCCCTCCACCCCTAATCAGCGTGACAGAAGCAGGACACGGTTACTGAGTGCTGCTGAGACCGAGGGGCAAGGAAACTGAATCTGCCTGGCGGCGGCCCAGGTGGGACACATCTCAGGTATTTCACTGAGGCGGAAGAGAGCTGCAACTTTAGACAGAGCCACAGCTACAGCTCAGACAGCAAGGCGAGGGGGGGAGGGGTTTGTCAATGCTCACAGTTGCTTTGTGTAGTTTACAGTAGCGATGCATGTGGTATTGCCTGTGCACAAGTCACGTAAATAATATCCTATAACGAAAATCCGACCCTATACTTAACGAAAACCAAGTTTGACTAAGTTTGAGTGGCAAAGTTCGCCTTTTAAAAAAAAACAAAAAAAACCACGTCAGCCTGGTACTAAATACTACTTGTGTGCTGATAGAACACCGACTGAGGGGGTGTAAAACTACATACGACAAAGATGTCAGGTTTAGAAATAAATCTTTAACACTCCCTCTCCTCCTTCACATTGGCTGAGTTAGCAACAGAACCAACATCACCACCCAAAGTGAGAACTCTGACCCCAGACGCACTCCGACCTTTTACCACAGAGCAAGGACGACACGTTCCAGCTCAGAGAGGTCCCAGAACTAACCTAAACACTGCAGTAGCGGCTGTGAAATGGAACAGGCTGCCGACGGGTTTCATGACAGGCCTCTCCAGAAACTTTACAGGGTCGGTCATTAACAGCAGGCCCTGGCAAGAGGCTCGGGTTCAAATCTACCTCCACAGGCAAAAGGAGTTTGGTGGTCTCAGCATTGTTTATTGTAAACAAACACCACACAATGTGGCCCCATCAGTAGCATGAGTGAGGCTCAGGAATGAATGGTTGGCTCTCATGGTGCTTGCCTGCACTGTACCGGACTATAGCCTGTGCCACTGTCCCTCACCTTTCATAAGCACTAGATCCACTCACACCTCCAGAACAATTTAAACAGACTTGCTGTAACACTATATTATTGGGGTTCTGGCTGTCCATAGTGGCCCTACAGACTTTGATATGTTTTATATATACACTGCTGTGCAAAAAAGTCTTAGAATGTTGCATTTTTCTACTCTGATGCATTATGAGCATCAACAATTTACTCAAAGCCTCCACTGGTGTTTTCTACTATTATAACAACCTTGACTTGCATAAAGAAGATAATATCCTTAAGGAATAGAAAGAAGACAAGCGTTGAATTGACAACAGAACTGGCTGAAGGCACAGGTGTAGTTGTCCATCAAGTCAACAGTACGAAGGTCACTCTAAAATCAGGACTTAAAGGATGTGTTGCAGTAAGAATACCTCTGTAAAGAAAGGGGAACAAGACTAAAAGGCTAAAATATGTACAAGAACACAGAAATTGGACTATGGAACAATGGTCAAAGGTGCTTTGGACTGTTGATGGATAAATCAAGCTAACTTAGAGGGATCACAACTTTTATCCAGAGGCTATGAACACAGTTTTATCAAGACTGTGAGTTCAAATCTATGGAAAGTTTTTAAAAAAAACCAACAACAAAAAACCGCACATTTTAAGCATAAAATTATTTGGCAGCAATAGCTTTTATAGACGGTCAGGAAAAGCTTACAACACATATTTATATACAAAGTGCATGTGCTGCAATAAGCAAGCATGCATGTGTATCTTAGAAGTAGGACACACGCACTGTATAGATACACTAGTGCTGGGAAAAAATTCAAATATTTACAATATATTTAATGTATGTACATATACATCCCAAAAAATATATCCTTTTAAAAACCAAACAGAAGATACTAACAGAGTTAGTGTGCAAAAATAAAACCATTAATTCCTTATCTGGAGTTTTATATTACATAAATAATTTTAGTTTTAATAACCCCATAAATTGCATTTGTAAATGTGCACAGCGCAGGGACGCATACATTTTCAATACACAGATTTTAACCTGGGAATTGTTCTTTCCTTTAAACTCATTTCACACAACAAGATGCCTGTTTTTACCGTAACCAAACAGAAAAATCTCCTGACGTTTGACATTTTTACTAGCCTGGATCTACCTCACTGACAGAGCTTTAATAACAGGGCCGCGACGTCAAGCAAACTGAAGAACAGAATGTGTTAATAGAGTCCCAGTTTTAATGCAGCTTTCCAAAATGACCTTTTGAGTGCAGCACCCATTAAAAAAAACAAAAAAAAAACTAAAAAATGACTGCCTTTGATCATAACTGTAAACACTCAAACGGGAATTCTGAGATAAAACGATTAGAAACTATGAGGTAGATTTTATCAAGCCGTCCCTCCCGGATAAGACACCGCATTTTACAACACTAGGGAATCACCCTGGATCTGTGGCTATCCAGGGAATCTCACTAAAAACAGGTGGTTGATGAAATCTAGATGAAATCCTGATGACTCTTTGTGACAGGCTAGCTGCAGGGATGACTTCAGGCCAGAAAAAAACACAGACAGAAGGTACTGGGCTTGAAACAGAGACGCAATGGCTGCGCTCAGTGCGTTTAATAAACAAACAAAAGGTTTTAAACAGAAAACAGGACACGGCACTTGAGGCCAAATAAAACAGACGAACAAAACGGACTAACACTTAACAAACGGTGCACGGACAGACAAACACACACGGTGAGTTTAAACACTTATTTACGTTATTTTACTTTCCTTTCTCCTCTCCACACCCGTTCTCCACTCACCGAACACACAACCCTGAGTGAGTAAAACGTGCACCTATATATACTGTTGTGCCGGGATCCAATTACTAATTAATTATTCACTTGAATCCAAGCATGTGAATTAATTATGTGCAACCTTGTGCTCACATATTAAATACTTTAAATGCACGTGAAGTGATAGTGCAATCCCATGCCTAAATACAATTATACATTTTAAATACTCGTGCTCATTACCCACATTATATCCCGTGTACCAACTACAATACACCAACATTAACACACCACACGCAACATACAACATAAAACACAAGCATACACACAGGGGCGGGGCACATTGCCACATATACCCCCCCCCTTGTGCGCAGCACACATGGCCTCAATGGCCACCTCCCCCCTTAAAATCCCCAAAGTCCAGCACAAAGTCCCGAGCCAAGAACAGGTACTTGACAGCTCCCAGGCTGACTCCTTCAGCCAGGGCAGTCCTGGCAGCGGAAAAGCTGCAGGGGCAGGTGGTCCCCCGACCTCCCCCTTCTTCAAAGCCGGCAGCTTCCCAGCTGACAGCGGAAATGACATTAATAGTCCCCAGTCTGGCTCCTCCAGCCGGGGTAGTCCTGGCAGCGGAAAGGCTGCTTGGGGGGTGGTCCCCCCTTCTTCGTAGCCGGCAGCTCCCTCTTCCGGGGCTCCAGCCACAGTATCTCCTGCAGCCCAAGTGCTGCAGTGGGAGCAGGTCTCCTGACCTCCCCCACGATCTCCAGTAGCAAAAGTGCTGCTGGGGTTGGTGGTCTCCGGACCACCTCCCCCTTCTTCGTGGCCGGCAGCTCCCCTTGGTGGGGTTCCGGCCACAGTACTTTCTGCTGCGATGCGGAGCACCAGGCAGCCCCAGGCAATGCGGAGCACCAGGCAGCCCCAGGCGATGCGGAGCACCAGGCAGCCCCAGGCGATGTGGAGCACCAGGCAGCCCCAGGCGATGCGGAGCACCAGGCAGCCCCAGGCAATGCGGAGCACCAGGCAGCCCCAGGCGTCATGAGCAACAGGCAGCCCCAGGCGATGCAGAGCAACAGACAGCCCCAGGCGATGCGGAGCAACAGGCAGCCCCAGGCAATGCGAGGCAGGCATCCTTGGGCGGTGTGAGGCTGGCATCCTTGGGCAAGCGAGGCTGGCATCCTTGGGCGGCGAGGCTGGCATCCTTGGGCGGCGAGGCTGGCAACCTTGGGCGGCGAGGGCTGGCAACCTTGGCGGCGAGGCTGGCAACCTTGGGCGAAGCGAGGCTGGCATCCTTGGGCGGTGCAGTGTACGTATTTCATGTTGGAGAAGACCCTTACGGTACAAATGGGTCACACAAAATATTCACAAAGCAATTACATAGTAATTCTGTACAATTTGATCTTTTAATTCCTTAAATTAATGCACAGAGCAAAACTTTCATGGGTTCACTTTCCTAAACTGTTTTTAGTCTCTATGTCGATTTAGCTGAGACAGACATTTCTTTGGAGGATTTCCAGGTATATCAGAGGTATTGCCCCGGATCCACTAAGTCCTGTGGGAGCACTTGTAAAAAGGCCTGCCAAGGCCTATGAAGCCAGGAAGTTGGCAGAAGAGCAAGGCTGGGGATCAGCTCACAGGAAGCCCTTTATTGCATGTCTGAGTAGCTGGGAGACCCTGATATGCTGGGGAGTTGATCGGAAGGTGGGATCAGGCTTGCAGGGTGGTGGGCTAACCCAGTCCCCTGGGAAAGACTCTCAGGCTGCTAAATGGATTCTGGGGGATGAGGAAGGAAACAATAATTTCCATTTGAGTACCATTTAAAAAGTTAACATCACCTCCAGGTCTTAAAAGCAATAATAACAGCCACAGCTGTGAAAGAAAGGATTAAACAAACAAGGGTGTTTCATATTAGTATTGATGAATATTCATTCATTTCAAATCAGCTGAAAAAAATAACAAAATCACTCAAATGAAATGCTGTACACTTTCTAAGTACTGTAACCGCTAACATTTTAATTATGTTTTAGCCAACTGTGTATTCGTAGTAACCGTATACGTTATTAAAGCAACACTCATTTCAAAGTGTTACTGAAAGCTGAAAACGTTCAAGCTCATGTTGTGCGGGAAACAAGGCTTTGCTTCTCCAAGTCAAGATCCCCAAGCTGCTAAGACAGCGCTCGACTTTGAGTGAGCCCAGGGAGGCATCAAGGGATGATGAGAGAAATTCAAATACTCATACAAGATCTAATCGTTTGCAGAATCCCAATATCTCTTTGGATAGATCGGAATTCCAACTGCATTCTTTACAGCAGGAGAAAAAGAGCTGAGGTTTAATCAAACAAACAAACAAACAAACAAACAAACAAACTAGAGGCTGAAAACACAACGCCAGCATGGAGAATTAGGAGGTTTGATTTAAAATCAAAGTTTGTCTTAAACCATTATAAACAAAGATAAGAAGAGGTCAAACCTTTTATTGGATTAACTAAACAGTTAATCACAAGCTTTCAAGACCTCAAAGGTCTCATCTGCAGGTGGAAGTAGAAGTCTTGAAAGCTTGGTGATTAACTGTATAGTTAGTCCAATAAAAGGGATCACCTCTCCTTCTTTGTCGTCTCTATCATCTGTCTTAAAGCATTGAAATTCACATTCCTATACAGGATAGGAGATTCTTTGGTACGAGACACAGGTGAGAATGTATTAGCTCCGGGGAACATGATGTTAAGAGAAGACCTCATTGAAAAACAATTAAGCAAATGCCTTCATTAAGTTCACCTTGGAATTTACCAAAGACATTCACTGAAACATTTCTCAGCTTGATTTACAGCAATACCTGATCTTTTTAATTGCATGGTTGAAGTTATTAACTGCCTATGGGAATTATTATATCCATTCAACGTGAAAAGAAACAGATACTTACAGTGATGAAGATATTAGCCAAAACATTTGTCTACTATATTTTTCCCCCCTCTCAGAGGCACATATGCCTATTAATTTGTATGACAGGCTGATAATGTGTGGGTGCTTGTGTGGATCATTCTGGAATTTGCATTCCCTCAAGGGCTAGTTTTCTCCATTCAGGGACAGGAGCTGCTGAAAGGTTCTGAGAAATCCAAATAGCAAAGACTAATGTTCCAATCTCATTTGATCCGCACCCACTGCTCCTGCAGCTGTATTTTAAGATTTGATTTAAAATCAAAGTTCGGAGGCTTGACTGCAACTTACAATAACCAAATGTGGATCAAAAACATATCACATCTGTGTTGTGCTGAACAGCTCTGAGAAGTGGCATTTCTTATATTTACATCAGAAATGATGACATTTTGAAGGCCTGGATGTAGCACTTAAAGTAACAATGATGACATTTGATGTATGGAATGTGAACCTCTTTCTGCTCTAAAGCCATCACCCCGGGCGTTTCACGTCTACTTCATACCAACACTGAAGTTTTGATACTCAACAGTAGACTGCTAAAAGCTTCAAACATGTGCGCACACGCTCAGCTTCGACACAGCTGTCAGAAGAATCCATACGAGATGAAGAGAAAATGCCCGGCTTTCACAAAAACAGCCCAAAAAAGCAAAAGTAAAAACCAAGCCCTAAATTATCTTTGGATTCGTGATCTTAAAAGTTCTGCATTGGTAGTAAACAGATCATATGTGTGGTAGCCCTACATTGTTTGAACTCTTGTGTGTGTATTTGAAGTGGGGACGACCATCTACATAAGAATACTAAGATATTTAGTAGGCATGTGCTACAAGCTGTGCTGGCAATCCTAGACACGCGTTGCCCAATGTTTGGCGTCTCCTCCTGTGCAGTTTCATTGTGTTACAGTAAAATGTGTCCATCCCACCACACACACACACATAAAAGCAACACAAGTGTCCTACTGACATTAAAAAACAAAAACAAAAAAATCACCCTGTATACCGTATACAGACACATTTTGACATTGGTGCATTTTGTTTAAGAATGGTAGTTAATATGTTATCATTAGCACTAAACTAGCATGCTGCATTAATAACCACATCCCTGTTCAGACAGCTGTTTCTTTAATGAAACAGGATATTCTGTGTGGGGTACTCTGGGTTAGTTGTTATTTCAGATATTTTTCTGCCAGAACGTGTATGCACTTCTGTCTGCTGAGAGTTCCCCAGTCTACCCTTGTAGGCATTCATTATTATTATTTTTTTTTTTTGTAATAAGATAAACAATCCTCAACCACTAGAACTTAAAGTTGTAGTGTCCCATACAGTTTCAAATAAGACATATTTATAAATGCCATTACCTTATAACAACAAAGAAAATATCAACTCATAGGCCTGTATCTTCCACTATGGGGACATTGCAGGTAAACTGCTCATTCGATAGTAAATGTATAGTGGGCCAAAACCACTTTTTTCCTGGGTAATGTTGTATTGCTTATCTAAGGTATTTAAAAGCTTGCAGAAGACCCTCATAACCTCCTGTTGCTGCAGGTAGTAACAGAAAATAAGCCTGCTTTGTTCTGAAATGAACTGACAATGACAAGAAGGTTCAAGGAGGGGGGCAGCTTGCTTGTTTGCAGCTGAAACCCCCTAGATGTGTTGTCAAACTCAAGGGCCTAGCTGTAATCTGAAATTGGAAACATATAAATCACTGCAGACCATAAAACTGAAAACTGTGATACACATCTAGCATGCATTAAATCTGCCTCTCTTGCTTTCCGATTGGACGAAGTTCTCTGATTCGTACTGGGATCAGAAAACAATAAATAAAAAACAGAGCAATCCCCACTTTGGAGGATAGCAAGGTCTGCTTCCTCATGGGGAGTGTGAAAACTGAATAACAGGGAAAAGCATGATGCATTGTATCTGTGTGGTCAGGGCACATCCCACCAAGAGGTTACTCTCTGGATATAGGGATGTAAGGAGGCAGGTGACATTCAACACCCATTATCAGTCAGCAGTTTACCTTCATGTCTGGTTTTCTTCCAAAATGACAAAACCAGACAAGCTATGTTAGTTTACAAATCAGGACGGTCAAGCGTGCCATGTTTATTTAATTTTAACTTTTGCTGCAGAGTTTTCAGAGCCTCAGTTGGTTATCTCTTCAAGCACCTGCATATGAAATGCACCCCGTTCCTGTAGAGAAACCGGAGCCACTGTCTGGGCATGCTCTGTGATTCATTTGCTCAGAGGCCACATTTAAAGGCAATGCGGTGACTAAACAGTAACATTATTTCTGTCTGTATCCAGGCACGAGTGTAATGAGAGTGCAAAAGAGGGCAATAAAATTGCTTCTGAAAACTCACCTGAAGGCTTGTGTGAAGTGAAAAGCATGCCAGTTTTGCTGAGGCTTCACCTATGGGCTTCAGTGCAAAGCTAATACCCCACCTCGCTTCTCACAAACAGTGTTGAGGAGTCTTTTCAGAAGCATGTTTTGCTGGAATAGTTAGGAACCATGTCAAACACTGACCAGGCACATTAATAATGATAGAGAATAGAGATAGGAAATGAAATACTTTAAAAATGTAGGCAGAGTAAAAGGTCACTGTGTAAGACTGAACCACCCCACTACTAACAGATTTGAAAGACGTTGTCTGTCAAGAGGTGTTCGTGCCTGTGAAACGGTGCATTCTGCTGTTTTCAATGTTACCTTGACTATGAGACAAATCGTGTCTGTAATAAACTGTTAATGCATGAAAACTCACAGGCATCAGATACACCACATTGCACTGTGTGACCCATAGCGGTAATCATCTGGGTAGATTTCACTGCTCTGTATTGTTTCAAATTCACATTCCTATTTACAGGCGTGAGATTCCTTTGTAAGAGACACAGGCGAGAATGTATTAGCTCAGGGGAACATGATGTTAAGATAAGACCTCACTGCCTTTGGTGTTACCAGAGAGCAGTAGTCCATGTACAGTATTGAGAAAAACAATTAAGTTCACCTCAGAATTTACCAAAGGCATTAGCCAAAACATTTCTCAGCTTGATTTACAATTGTACCTGATCATTTATGAGTTATTAACTACCTACGACAATCATTACATCCATTCAACATGAAAAGACACAGCTACTTACAGTATCTCTTACCTAATACTGATGAAGGCATTAGCCGAAACATATGTCTATTTGTCAACTTTGCCCCCTCTAAGGTCCACATAGGTCCTATTAATTTGCTAAGCAGGTTGAGAATGTGTGGATCATTCCAGGATTTGCATTCCCTCAAGGGCTAGTTTTCTCCATTCAGGGACAGGAGCTGCTGAAAGGTTCTGAGAAATCCAAAATAGCAAAGACTAATGTTCCAATCTCATTTGATCCGCACCTACTGCTCCTGCAGCGATGTTCAAATTGAACAGCTAACTGAAATTCTCTTTACAGGTTTTGGGACATCTGCTCTGTGATACAACCCTGTCACGTACTTGGGTAGAGATCTGTAAGATAACTGCTATTATAAGACTACTCAATCACCCAGTAAATGAAGACTGAATGGCGGACTGTGTATGACTTCTGGCAGAAGGTTAAACTAAAATCACATATTTGGTTACAGGTGTGTAGTTTGTGTAGCTTTTCTTTATTCAGGTCTCTGAGAAGTCAATTATTACCTGTGTGCAACGCTGCTGGGTTGAGACAATGGGAGACTGTAAATCAATTTCTCAAATTAATTGGTAATGATCAACTTGTGAAATTTACTCACAACAATTTAAAAACATTAACCAAAATTGGTAAAAGATCCAGCCTTCACAGTTGGTATTCTAAGGACTTTACACCACGCTTGTAGGTGGCTAGTTGACTTTTTAAAGCCAACTTGGAATTAAATAACCAGCTGTTGGCTTTCATTGGGTACTTAAACTCTGCCCTAAATCCTTCAGAACTCTTGATGTGCAGGGCTGCCCTCAGCAGTACCCTATTTAGACACCAAATCAATGTGTTCTCAGTTGCTGCGACACCCTGACGCCAGGTCACCTCCTCAGATTTATGGACACAGGGAAGCAGGGACAAAGCACTAGCAGGAAGGAGAAGCTACTTGCCTAACTGACCACGGAGGCAGAAGCAGGCCTGCAGATTTGAACATGCATTTCAAAAAAGGATATTGCAGAGCCTGTGGTATCCTGCAAATTCAGCTCAGAGTATGGCTTTCATATCTTCTGATAAAGTAGGTGCCCCTGCCTTCCATTCGAAAGTCAAGTGCTTTCTCCAAGTTCAAAGAGCACATATCTCTCTAAAGGGGCGTGAGATTTTCAACTTTTAATCTGTGCTCGTGAGCTCACGACTTCTTGTGGTAATGTAATGAATTAAAATTGGTAAAATTAGTGTTAATTTGCAGCAAACCCTGCATTTGCAGACACCCAAACTAAGCAGTCATTGGTTCTTCCCAGCCAGTAAACATCAGAACACAATTATTATTATTATTATTTTATTAAGTGGTGTTACTTCCAATTTCACAATATAGACATTTGATTTCCACAAATAAACATGTGTCGTACACACAAGCAATAATGAACCCTTCCACTGTTGCATTTGTTCATGTTAAAACACGGTAATGTGCTGGGCTCTCAACCAGCTTTGTCTCAGATTAATGCCAGGACTCTCCCACGTTGCTCTGGTAAATGTTCAAATGATGCCAATGCAACAGATAAAAATCAATAGCTTCTGGAAAAGACTGACACAGCTTGTTGACCTCTACATTAATTTCCATGTATTGCCCCATACATCATCATTCATACACCTTCTGATATGCAGAACATTAACATCACCAAGTTACCACATGATTAGGAATAGGGTGTTGTGACAAAGAGCGAATGAATCTAAATCAACAATCTCCCGCTCGACCTGTGAGAGCACTGTACAGCAGGAAATTTGTGTCCCGTACTGAATGTTTAGGCAGTTTATTCCGGGGGCAGTCGGAAGCCGGCCATTCAGGAAAGGGATGGCGTCACGGTACCAGAAATCCCCACCCTAGTACTGTAAGCAAAGTTTCATTCATGAATTGGAGGAGACGTGATTGAACTAGCTATCGGAGGGTGCGGGGCTGAGGGTACTTTAGGGGGACGTGATGCCATAATCGGTTCCTTTGTTGTGGTTGATGGGAGGAAACGAGGACTATTTGGAGCAGACTGGGGCAGACTGAAAAATAAATGAAATACTACACCACATTATAACTAGGCCATCAACAAAACCTGACCTTTATAAAGCTATAAACACTGGTTAAGAAACAAGAAAGAGGTGCAAATCTGATTCATAACTGACTGCATATTTGTTTTTCATGACCGTCTTCAAAAAAAATTCCTTCCCAAGGGCTCAATGTCCTTTCCCCTCAACGCATCACTAATCTAGATAGGCTTCACTAGGCCCAAACTGCCCCACTGATTAAAATCACCTGCCGTAATATGCAGGGGAAAAAAAAAAAAACACAACCACTTTTATTGTGAGTTTTCTTGCAACAGCTACTTTAAGGGTGCATGTTGTCACCATAGCAACTTCAAGGTTTATTAGGCTACCTTCAAAAGTTTTTTTTTTTTTGTTGCCTTCAAAACAATACTTCCTTTCAGAAGCCCCCAAGGACCAAGGTCTGTTGTACATTTCGGCCTTCCTTTGTTCCCTTGCCAAATCTTTCCCTTTTATTCAGAGAACGAATCAGTGAATGAGTTGTATCAGCAAAGCTACCTGCATGCCTTAACGGAGTGCTCAGAAGTATCCTGTAACCCTTTGCTGTCAACAAGCAGACCTGAACCATGTGAACACCCGTTAAAACTTTAACAAAAAAGATGATTAAATAATTCTCACACTTGGAAACACTGCAAAATTCAGTGGCCAACACTTACTCCGACAATTTCCCTAAAGTTCAATATCCATCGTTCATTTGTGTAAAACTCTCAAGCAGTAGCCGTACATATCAAGCCTAACTACCGCTTGCCTTCCTTCTGCAGGACTAATACACACCTTTTTTCTTGGCCATTGCTTTAGCTGACAACCCCAAAATTCACATTACAAATGAACCCAGAAGATTATTATTCGATTGACATGTTTTCAAATCAACGTTGTATCTTTCACTCCAGTGTAGGCGTGCCATTTAAAATATCTGAATAATGAAATGAAGTCATTTCTAGCTCCCCCAGTCACATGTATTTAACTGTGTATTTCATTTTTCATTTGCAGTACAGTACTGATCTCTTTTTGTTTTGGTGATTTAAAGACATGTACTTAGCTTTCTATACTATAATTCACCGTAAGTCTGTTGATATTGAATCCTAGGGGAACTGCCTGCATGTTTTTTGGTGCCACTGTATACAGCACCCCAATCTAACAAGCCTGCATGTGCTGTTAGAATTGATTGCCTTAGGACAGCAGTCTGGCTGACAGACAGTGTCTGATGGCACATTTCCCATGTTTCCCAGGTCAAGCCCTCCTCGTGAGCAGTATTTGGAGCTGTTGACAGGGGCACTTCCGAAGATCTCGAACGATCAGTTTGACAAGGATCCCCCTTTTCTCAGGGGCAGCCGTGAATGAATGAAGAAGAGTTAAGTTTAGACTTATTAAAAAAACATAAAATGGAAAAAGAAGGAAAAAAATATGATATGGTGTCTAGGGGGTGGATTCATTCCTAAATACGCTGTATTATTCCCTGTGCCAGTTCATATAACCACACTGGTATTTTGTGTAGCACCAACTAATAAGTTCTAGCGTATTTCAAGACACTCCATCTCACAAAGAGAAAGGATCTGTCCGAGCTAAAGCCCAGTTGGTACTGTAGGTTGCCTGCACAGCTCAAGTTGGGATCCTGATCTATTGCTTACGTATAAAAAGAGAGAGTTTCACAATGCATTCACAATATATCTTGCAGTAGTGCCTGGTAGAGTAAGAAATGCACATATATTTGTCATTTCTGTGAAATGCACATGTTTACAGCACTGCAATGCAGAGGGGTTTAGGCAGCAGATAGAAGCACACACTCCTACCTGTTCACCCAATAACAGCACTGTAGGCAAAGTACTGTGCTGGCAGTTCAGAAACTTTACATGATGTGACAGAGCGATTCTTTTTCTGAAGCAAAAAGGAAGGGAGCAGCTGATTCACCTCCAGGTGTTCAAACCGTCAAACCTCTACCTGAGTGCTCCACCTGCCACCCTGGGAGCCCTTCTGCCATCTTTGAGATGACGTAACTTCCTGGAGGGAACGTCAGCTTTCCATGGATTTCAGAAAACAAGCGTCTTCTTCGTTTGTTTAACTGTGGCACTGCTTCTGTGTTATTTGGACTGGGTGAACTGCTGCGTTCACGAACTTAAATATCTTTCAAGCGGCTAGTGTGTCATTTTCTATCTATCATATCCAATGTGACGAAAATACTGTACCTAGAATTGTTATAAAACTGTAAAAACAACACATTCAATAAAACATGACTGACTAACATGCTTAAACTCCTGCTTTACACAGAGCTACTACAGGTCTATCATTTCAGCCACCATAAATAGCGTTTGCATTTCAAACATTGTTTAACTTCTCAGATGTTTATGTGGTAGCTGGGTTGCCCAGCAACCAGGGGTGCCTCGTAATGTGACAGGGCCTACCTCAGAGGCCAGTGAGCAACTGAGTTAAAATTATCAGAAGCCAAGCAGAGTGCAGGAAAATAACTTGATCATATCTTCGTTGGTTTGCTGTTTAGAAAATGAAGATACTGTGGAAGGGCTTGTTAGTAAAGATTTCTTCAAGTAAAGTGGCTGGATGACTTTAAAATCAAAAACCATATAAAACTTTGCAACCATATACCTAGTGCCAATTGCACTGTTTGACCAGAAGCTATGGAATTCTGCAGGTAAGTTCATGTGACGGGCAATGATGTGTGACGCTGTCCAGTATAGACCCTGTCCCCTGTCGGTGATACTAGATGAGGTTAAGATAGCCTCTGTTCATAAAGGAGGGTTTTAAATAACAGAGCCGTGGCTGGGTTTAATTAGCTTGTCTACACATTAGCGAGCTATATATTGGGTATCCTGTTAGATCCTGTATACAGCTCTGCTCATTGGAAGGTTTTACCCTTGCAGGTGCCGTCAGGTTCCCAACTCCCTAGTAATGTTGTTGAAGCTGACACCCTGGGATCCTTCAAGAAGCTACTTGATGAGATTCTGGGATCAATAAGCTACAAACAACCAAACGAGCAAGATGGGCTGAATGGCCTCCTCTCGTTTGTAAACTTTCTTATGTTCTTATGTTCTTATGTTCTTATAATCGTTTAAGTGGCTGGGTGACTTTAAAATCAAAAAGCGTTTAAAACTTAGCAACCATATATCTAGTGATTGCGTGCAAGGAGTTTAAAAGTGGGTTCTTATTTTTTACCAGTACATGTCAATCCACTTGCAAGATAATGTTCCTGGAAATTCAAGGAGCAAATTATAGATTGTCTAACAAAATCCGACATACCCGTCAAACATTCAACAGACATCGCGTCTTTGTGAGGCCTAAACCAGAAACAAAAACGACAACAGCAAACTCCCCAAATCACCTATAACTGAATATGGAAAAGCTTTTTAAAATATCAAGCCAGAATGTCACTATAGACCAAACAAAGGTAAGATAAACTTCATTCTTTTTTGTCTCTTAAACTTTGCTTGAATCAGGGTAGACTAAACAAATCTTTGGTTCACGGAAAGCTATAATCAAAGTCATGCAGCTGGCGTTTCCTAAATGCAGTACAACTAAAAGGTCATATTAGAAGGTACATCATGTTGTTGTTACAAATTGATTTTCTGCTGGCTGGATTCTCTGCATAACCATAAACAGTTTACTCTGGACTGTAGAATCGCGAGCACAGGTTCAAAGTACTGGTGGTAAATTCATAGCAAGACTCAGACACTGCGCTTCTTTACAAGTCTTTAGCTCAGTAAATTGTCGATCAACATCAAGCAAATGAGGTTAGATTTCTGTTCCCAAACAAATATATTCAAATATATACAAGCTTCAACCTGTATATACAGTACTTGTACAATAATTAACTATGTTTACTCCATTACTATTTCTCCATCCTGACACAGTGCAAACTAGTGAATGAAATGTCAGTATTATGTGCTCTACTCACTCTATAAATTGGGATAGGATTCCTTTGTGGATGTTTATGCAGGACCTCAGCACTTCTGTTCACAAATGAATTGATAAGAGGCTTTCCTCCTGATGCAGTCTCCACGAGCCTCAGTGAAGCGTGTAAGATACGAGCACCTTTACCAGCCTCAGCTTTCCCTTTTCTTTCGAAAGTAATAAAACGCAAGACTCCATTCTACCCAATCTTAAGAACATAAGAAGAAGAACATAAGAACATAAGAAAGTTTACAAACGAGAGGAGGCCATTCGACCCATCTTGCTTGTTTGGTTGTTAGTAGCTTATTGATCCCAGAATCTCATCAAGCAGCTTCTTGAAGGATCCCAGGGTGTCAGCTTCAACAACATTACTGGGGAGTTGGTTCCAGACCCTCACAATTCATTGTGTAAAAAAGTGCCTCCTATTTTCTGTTCTGAATGCCCCTTTATCTAATCTCCATTTGTGACCCCTGGTCCTTGTTTCTTTTTTCAGGTCAAAGAAGTCCCCTGGGTTGACATTGTCTATACCTTTGTCTATACCTTTTAGGATTTTGAATGTTTGAATCAGATCACCGCGTAGTCTTCTTTGTTTCACAGGGCTGAAACACCACAGTTCAATTATGAATTCCCACACGCCAAAGTGAACAATTGTATAACTGTTAAACAATAGCTGTGTTAAAATATTAATACCTTTTTTTGTACCACCAGGTTAAAACTTTCAAGAATGCATGTGATCCGTGATCAGGTGAAACCGGGTTTGAGAAAACAAAGAAATAAAACATCTACTCTTCTTCGTTTTAACCAAGCTTTCCCTGATAAAGGCACACTATGTGGTCTTGTTGAAAGTGTGTGTTTTTAACTTATACTTTGTATATTAAAAGACATCAACATCAATATTGTTTCTTCTGTATGATCACGGTTTGATTTCCTAAAATTTCAAATACATTTTCCTCTAAATAGTGGCTGGCAAGTAGGTATCTAAGTAGAACAGTTATCATTGGTTCACTTTGGCACAGGGATACCTGGATGTCTTTTTGTTCTAGGGTTAGTGTCAACACTGTTGTAGTCTTTGCGTAACCTGGTTTTGTCCATCAGCTTCCCCCAACACCTATTTCAGTGTTAATAATCCATTCCTTGAACTGGCATCTGAGACTTCAGTTTCCTTTGACCTCTCCCTATAGACCCCTCAACTTCCTGCTAACGTTTCCCGTCTCTCTCTGATGATTCTATGAGAATTAGTCTAAAGGCAGTGTATTGAATTACCTTTGGTCAATGTTATGGCTGCTGCTAATTAGACGTTTGAAAACCATCCTGCTCATTCATACAACACACAAATATTTTGTGTAAAGACATCTGAGGTGAAGCAGTCAATCCGGGCTCGATTAACAAAGTGACAGAGCAAAGAAGCCTCTCACCAACAGATACGCATAAGGCTGGAGAGCAGGTTTACTCGAAATGAACATAACATTGTAGTGCTCCCTCTAGTTTATAATTTGATGTGGACAGTCACATGTACCCGCATGGACCTCTCAGAACTACATTTCCCCATCATCCTCCTGCTCACATATGTAACTGCGATGGATTTACCAGTGAGCAGGAGGGTGATGGGAAATGTAGTTCTGAGAGGTCCATGCGGGTACATGTGAAGCCATCTTGAGGCAGGGAATGCAATTTAAAAGTTAAAAAAAGTGGTCAAAATGTAAAAAAAAAAAAAGAAAATACACACACCTTATGTAAACAGTTGTAGCAACACATGGGAACATGTAACACAACAAAATAAAAAGGTCTGTATGTACCCTTTAAGCTCTGTATTTAAAATGAATTGTTGACGAGCATACACATCCAAAACAGGTACTCAAAAAAGTGTGTGTGGGGGGGAGGGGGGTCAACTTCATATGTTAAGGGAGCTGGGTTTAATTAAAAAGCAGAAAGGACAAGAGGCAGGGCTTTATTCATCAAAGCCGAACCGAGACTACAACCTAAAAAAACTGCTCAGGAACTCCTTAATCGTAATGGCCTTAATTCTGACCTTTTTCTCCAATGGAATTTCTATCCAATCAGAATTAATCTCTTTAAAGAGCCATGTAACAGGGCAAATGCGCATGGCAACCGCATTACTGTCAGGTCAGCGATCACAGTGAATGGGACAGGATGAGGAACGAGGCTGTTCTGACTTACTGATTGTGAAGAGGCACCAGTGAGCTCACACAGGAGCGAGGCACACACACCGGAGCTCTGCAGCATCCCTGTGGTGAGGAAACCATTCCTCTAGACTAAAAGAGCTCTGCTAATCTGCCACCAGGGGATTGTAACACATAATGTTTTCATTAGTTGAAACGATGGTCTGAATTACTACGTTTTAGGGATATAATAAAAAAATACAGCAGAGGGCTTCTGGTAGTAGTTTTTTTTAAATGCACTTAACTTCTATTTAAGAACAATTTAAACACACTGGGCTCCATTTTTCACTGTGGGGAAAAATCTGACATTTCCTACATTTCCTTTGGAGTGGGCAGGTTGCCTGCATTTTGCCCCCAATAGAAAATAGACACTTTTAAGTTTAAAAATGCACTGCTTGGACCACTTCCATTAATAAAAGCAACACAATGAAAAATAAGGTTAAAAGGATCCCACTCCCCCTCAGTTCTCTCATCTGCCTAAGATTGGCTAGTCTAGAGGCTTGCTTTTAGACCTGTCCCTTTCAGCTGCTGAAGTTCCGTTCCTTCAGCTCAGAGCCCTGGTCAAGGTGGAATGAGAAGGTTAATCCAGGACTCCTAACCAGGTTTAGAGAGACTGAAGCAGGCCTGTGATCAATGAAGGATTACTACAAGAAGCATAAGCAACAGCAACACACAGGTTAAGCCCTTCCCTGCAGGCCTCCAGAAACACAAGGCCCTGAGCTTGCTGGAATCCCTCCATTATGACCACCAAAAGAACAAGACAGGCAATCTGTCTGCAGGCAGAGCTGCACTCAGCCTTTCAACATAATGTTTTCTTTGATTTACTCCTGATTTATCAAAATGTCTTCTTCGGTCTGTTCTTTAAAAGACCAATAAGATTATTTACTTTAAAAAACATGCAGGGAGCAGCTGTCTGTACTGCTGCACTATTCTTAACAGAAATGTGGCCTACAGGTTTGTCTCAAAGGACTGCATGACAGGCAAATACCACAGACTGAGCTAAGCATCTGAAAATCCTTAGGCCACAGGTTTTTCTTTAACAAAACACACCCTTTAATAGAAGTATGTGGTTTGATTTAGCTTTTATAGGTTGAAAAAAAACAAAACAAGCGTCAATAAATGGTTTTATAAAGCAGACCCTGGTTTACAGACCTGTGTGGGCTTGTATTGTATCTACAGCAGCAACGCTTTCCTAAACCAACCTGTCCAAACAGTAAAATTTAAAATCAATGCAACTGTTGGGTCCTGATGCCATTATCTCTGCAACCTCAGCTTTTTCTTTGCTTTACCACTTTGTCCAATTTATCTTTACAGGAAATGAGTCAACTTATAGTTCATACAAGAAATACCGCTTACGTTAGTCCTCTTGCAGTTTATAGAATTTGTCTTAATATTTACGACTACAAACGTATAGTATAGAAACGACTACTAATAAATATGGAAGTAATATGGAAAAATGTGCATGACATGCACGGTAAAATGTATGCCCAATTCAAAGCATTGATTACTGCATTTTATATATGCTATATAGTGTCAGTGTAAGAAAAAAAATAGCAGAGCCATGAGCAGAACAGAGCACTACCAGGAATGGCAACACAACTGAATCAAAGTATGTATTGGTTCCATATGTGCATAAAGAAATGAAGGTCATCATAGTAGTACCACAGCATCGTACCACTGTAGCTGCCATTGTAGATAGTAAGGTATTTTAGATTGTAACCTTGTCCAATACTTAAGAATCAAATTGTCACTACGTTGCAAAACTTTTCCATCAATGATTCTAATGTTTAACTTGGTTGACCATTTGTATGGCACAGTGTATTCCAAAGGCAAACATTTATTCAACACAGAATATCTTCACTAGGAAGGTCCCATGTGTTCTCATCAGCCACTGGCTTTAAAATAGCAACGTGCATTGGTACTTTCCTGGAAATGCCAAAGAACAGGCCAGGATTGAGTTAAGGGTGAGGCTTGAGTTGTAAGCGGAAGATATCTCATTAATCATCGTCTGACCTCCAAACCTACAAGCTTGAGGGACCTTGTAGGACAGAGACCAGTCTTGTACCATGAAACACTGCCTCTGATAATTCTGCATTTGAAGTATATTTGAATAACTCCTTGTAAATTGCTAATGGGGTGGATTTCCGAGACACTTGAGTGATTCTTTCTTTGCGTTCCATCACGTGAACCCTTTGTCCCACAAACTCTTTCTGGGTAGCAAGTGAAGGGAATACAGAGAAGAGAAAAGAAACAGATGCCGTGGTGGGAGGCGGGTTTGTTTACATTTGGCGACGCAAATATATTTGAAACTATATTTTTGGTATGAAGATAATGCTTTCTGTTTATCTATTGAAAAATGTACTGAAAGAACACATGTGTGCAGTAGAAACATGAGCAATAAATATACTTAAAAAAGAAAAAATATTTGGGAGCTAAAATGTGATTGTGGCCTAGGAATAAATGCTCAGTGTACAAAATGAAACACCTGCCTCTCTGCCCAGGATATTAGCCTCATTCTATTAAGCAGGGATCCCCTTCACTGAGAATTCAACATTCCACCTAGTAAGCAGTCCTTAGGCAAGCCTTCCTTTGCTCACCTTGCTCCAACAAGTTGCAATAACCTTCTTGCTGGAATGTAGTGTTCTCCCTTCTCATTTAAGAATTAACTTGTGTGACATTAACCCCTCAAGTTACACAAGGAATTGCACGGTTGTTCAAATGGTTTCTTCTTAAAATACTTTTGTGTGTGACTCAAGTATCACGGGGAAACTGACGATATGGATGACCAGATCCAACACGTCAGTAAATTTGAAACCCTGTTTTGTGCATCATCATTGCAAAAATAAGAAAGCCAGCATAATTTGTTTGGTAGGACACACATGTCCCTTGTGCATTAAAGGATTAAAGATAATCTCGTAAGAGATTTTAACTCTGGTCCTCTGCTTAAAGAAGTAAGTGCCGGGTGAACTGTAACCTGAATAAAGTTTTCAAAGAAGAACATAAGAAAGTTTACGAACTTTACAAAAAGAGGAAGCCAATCGGCCCATCTTGCTCATTTGGTTGTTAGTAGCTTATTGATCCCAGAATCTCATCAAGCAGCTTCTTGAAGGATCCCAGGGTGTCAGCTTCAACAACATTACTGGGGAGTTCGCGGCATAGTCTTCTTTGTTCAAGACTGAATAGATTCAATTCTTTTAGCCTGTCTGCATGTGACATGCCTTTTAAACCCAGAATAATTCTCGTCGCTCTTCTTTGCACTCTTTCTAGAGCAGCAATATCCTTTTTGTAGCAAGGTGACCAGAATTGAGCACACTGTTCTAGATGAGGTCTTACTTATGCATTGTAAAGTTTTAACATTACTTCCCTTGATTTAAAAATTCAACACTTTTCACTATATATCCGAGCATCTTGTTGGCCTTTTTATAGCTTCCCCACATTGTCTAGATGTGTAGACATTGTCTAGACATTTCTGAGTCAACATAAACTCCTAGGTCTTTTTCAAAGATTCCATCTTCAATTTCAGTATCTCCCATGGTATTTATAATGCACATTTTTATTGCCTGCGTGCAGTACCTTACACTTTTCTCTATTAAATGTCATTTGCCATGTGCAAATTTAACAAGTTTGCTTACTATAACAGAATATAAGTCATTAATGTAGATTAGGAATAGCAGAGGACCTAATACTGATCCCTGTGGTACTCCACTGGTTACCTTGCTCTATTTTGAGGTTTCTCCTATAAATCAGTACTTTCTGTTGTCTATATGTTAACCACTCCCTAATCCATGTGAATGTACTTCCTTGAATCCCTACTGCGTTCAGTTTGAGAATTAATCTTTTATGCGGGACCTTGTCAAAAGCTTTCTGGAAATCTAAATAAACCATGTCATATGCTTTGCTATTATCCGTTGTAGATGTTGCATTCTCAAAAAAATCAAAGCAGGTTAGTTAGACACAATCTCCCTTTCCTAAAACCATGCTGACTGTCTCCCAGGATACTGTTACCATATAGGTAATTTTCCATTTTGGATCTTATTGAAGTTTACATATAATAGAAGTCAGGCTTATTGGTCTGTAGTTACCTGGTTCGGTTTTGTCTCCCTTTTTGTGGATCTCCCTTTACGTTTGCAATTCTCCAGTCTGCCGGTACAACCCCTGTGTCAAGAGACTGTTGCATGATCTTGGTTAGCGGCTTGTAAATAACTAATTTATTTGAGTACTATTGGGAGGATCTCATCCGGCCCAAGGGATTTGTTTATTTTAAGAGCTTCTAGTCCCTTTAACACTTCTGCCTCTGTTACGCTAAAGTTATTTAAGACTGGATAGGAACAGGTCGACATGTGGGGCATGTCGCCCGTATCCTCCTTTGCATAAAAAAAATGAATAAAAAAAAGAAAATCTGTCTTAACGCATGATCGTTGACCCTGCACTTCTTGAGTGGCTGGTTGTGTATTGCACGCTGTGTGTTATTAAAATAAAGAGCAAGCTGTCCTTGACTTGTATTCCCACACACTTCACCTCAAAACCATTCGGCATCTGGTGCAATTACCCAAATGTGGGCCTTCTAATCGAATCTTGCATGTTACAGTAAAACAGTTAAGGCCTTGGCTGTGAATTAAACAACAGAAATCTACAAGCCAAGTTATATCTCTGAGTATTTATAAATAAGGGAGATATAACTGGGCCAATGTGACCTTATTTAAGAACAACCCACTCCTCCTGGTGTTATATTTATATAAATACCCAGTCCTATATTTGAGAGGGAGTCTCTGAAGACAAGCTTGTTTCTACTTGGAAAACAGGCCTTGCATATACGAGTCTTCAATCAGTAGATTAGTTTGTTATGCTGCAGGAATTCCCCTGCAAAGTGATTTGAACACAAGAGAGAGACCAGAAGAAACATGGCAGATCTACCTGGTTCAGAAACTGGGGGAGGGGGGGGATTGCTGTGCCTAGGAGCAGATAAGGTAAAGTATTTTTTATTGAAAATGTATACAATAATGCTCAACACATAAAATCCTACTTTAACAGACCTATAGTGTTACCTATTAAATGTAAACTTACAGCTTTGGATCCATGAACTTTTAAACCCAATTCAAGCTCTGGGGCTGACTGAAGACATCCCAGCAGATGTGCTCTGTCAGTCTGGGAATGGAAGCCAGCTGGAGAGAACAGCAGAGACTGAGGAATTCGGAGAGGAAGGTGATGCAATAAATTACTCTGCAGCCTTGAAGCACAGCCACTACAGGCCTGGATGAACCTTCTGCCCCAGCAGAGGAGTACATACTGGTGCAGTGGGGGGGGTCTGCAACCCCACAGTTATTGGACTCTCTAAACGTATATAACATTGTGATAAACACATGGATAGACAGACAGGTTCCTCAGTGTAACTCAAAATTCTCGAAAGCAGCTAAATTCCAGGCCAGTTACCAAACAGTTCAATGATAGTTGCTCACCCAAGGTAATCTCCCTCCCTTGCTTTGCTTTTAGTTTCACTTACTGTACTACTAATGGCTAAAGCGGCTATCAAAATTTCTAAGAAAACCAAAAAGTTAGCCAAGCATCACTTTGCTAATACATTTGCTGGCTGTGTTCTGGCAGACCACGCAAATATATAAAGAACTCTTGTTAACGAAAGTCTTGTTAACGACCAGTATCTGCAGGTCAGACAACAAACACAAGTCAATACGACTATGTGAGGGGAGTGTACTGGTAATGCTTCAGCAAGCCTCAAACTAGCAACACCTGTCTTCGTTATGTTCAACGGAGATGAAAAGTGTTAAAATGTCTGACTGCCTTACTTTAGTTTGATATTTTTAGCACTGTAGAACATCAGCAACTGTAGAACATTCAACCACCAATGAAAATGCTTAAATTCACCTATTTTATTTATTTATTTTTTTAAAGACCTACACTGTACCAGTTATTTAAGAAATGTACTTTAAAGATTGAAATATCTACCATTTTCTACAACAGCAATGCAACCCCGAATAGAGCATTACCTTGGAAGACAATTACTGTACCGACAGAACCCGAACCATTGCTCAAAATGGGGTTTCTCCCTTGTAAGTTAATTTGATGGGGTACAGTTAATAGTACTCTACTGTAATATACAATTTCAGCATATTACATTACATTCAAACAGCCAAAAAACTAAATATGGAAATAAAACTTTGGACTAGAGTTTAAAAGTTCATCACTCACCCCAAGCATTGGGTTAGCTAGGGGACACATTCCCCTACTCAAGGACTCTTTAAAGGGGCTCTTTGTTTATAGTGATGACATTTTACATAATGCGAGAGAGGGCCTCTACTGCTTTCCCCAGGTATTCTTCAGAGACCGATGTCAAATCACATTCCTTAGTAGTGAAACAGAAGAAGAAAATAATCCTGCCTGCCTGTCCTCCCCTCGCCCACTACCCCAGGTGTTGAGCAATCAGGTTGAGTTGAAAACACTACAGGCTATCAGCCATCAAATGACAAACCAGCCTGAGGAGACAGCTTGTAATAGGCCTAGAAAGCACCTGCAATTCCTCATGGCTGTAATGGTATGGAAGGGGAGGGGTGTTCTTTTTATCACAAGTGAGTTCAAATACTGTGTTTGACACTGATGTTTTGAGTGGCATGCAGTATTAGAATAAGTGGTTTGTGTTGCAGTAGCACAGTGCTCCCTGTTATAAGGCGACCCTTTTCCTCCCATGGAAAGAATGATAAGGTGGTATGGTCATAGTTCCCATTTGCCTCATAGCAAGGCTACACTAGCACTGGTATTCTCATATAAGGAGGAACGCAAAGGGTGTGGTCTCACAACTAGAGCTGTCGACTATAGGTTTATAAAAGAGAAGCACTGCAGTACACCGTTACTGTGTAGAGCAGACCCGTGCGCTTTGTGGTCGGAATACGACACTCTGACTGGCTCCTTCTGTTGCCTGTATTTTGGTCGGGAAGCTATTTTTAGCAGTGTGTGTGTGGCTGACTCACGCAGAGCTCTGTGGCACTGAGCTCTCTCCGGGTACAGGACTCTCGGCAGGATTAAGTGCATTCCACACCACCACAGAGAACCGCATCTGAGAAAGGCCCCTGTCACAATCACACTCACAGCACATGCAAAGCCAGACCCTTTTTGCTTTGTAGCAGGCAAGCGCAGAACGATTGTGCTTTTTTGTCATGTATATTTAGCAACGTTGTATCGCATTTTACCCACTGAACAATTTTAGATATTCATATTCAATGACTGTGGCTTGTATAATAAGGACCTCAATGCAACTCATCCCACAGTCCCAAATATTTAGTCTGCCAGAGTCATTATTTAGATTATCCCATCATAACCCTGGTGGATGTTAAGCAAGTACAGTATCTTAATGGTGCTTAATGCGTAACACTGGGGCACTAATCAAATTGCTTTCTTAAACCCACCTTATTTGGTTTTACATTAGTTGGTCTGGTCTCCAAATTCTGAATATGTTCCTCAAACAGAATTACTGAACAGCACAGATACTGTACTGTCAGAGTCCAAACACAGGCACAGGAGCGAGAGACCTTCCTTACAGATGACAACGAGGCACAATCTCAATAGGGATGCTACCGCAGGGTTAGAAAAAATAGCCAAGCGTGTTTAATATTCCTATTAAACCTTTAAAAAGTCCTCTGGGAACCGTTTGTTCTTGGCGTGTAGGGCAGCTACAGCATGACTGCAACAGTGGAGGACAAACCAACAAAAAGTTTAATTATTGTACATGCTAACAAACTACCTAGTCAAAAAAACAGTAGAGGCTCCTTAGAAGAGGCAAGGGAGGCAGTGCCTCCCCAAAAATATCAATCATCATCATCATCATCATCATCATCATCATCATCATCATCATCATCATCATCATCATCATCATAATAATATAGTAGTAGGATGATGATGATGATGATGATAGGAGGCTGTGTGGTCCAGTGGTTAAAGAAAAGGGCTTGTAACCAGGAGGTCCCCGGTTCAAATCCAACCTCAGCCACTGACTCATTGTGTGACCCTGAGCAAGTCACTTAACCTCCTTGTGCTCCGTCTTTCGGGTGAGACGTAATTGTAAGTGACTCTGCAGCTGATGCATAGTTCACACACTCTAATCTCTGTAAGTCGCCTTGGATAAAGGCGTCTGCTAAATAAACAAATAATAATAATAATGATGATGATTATATCAACACCTTAAATTCACACTATGCAGTTAGGCAGAGGCATGACTCGGTTGGTTTTCCCTATCTCCAATATACTCCAATGCAAGTTGCCAACAGTCACCTGACCCTAGAAACAGGTTTTTATTGGATGAATCACATTTTTTTTTTTTCAGACAGGAGGTCAGCCTCCCCTGTGTCTCAGGTGTACTGTCATGTAATGATGCTTGTGCTGAGCATGCGCGAAAGTCATGGGATAGCTAGTGGTGCCTCAGACAACATCCCACCCAACTGCAGAACTTTTGTAAGAAGTCAATAGTGAAATACAGTATTTAGATATAGTGTTATTGAAAATTGTAAAGTGAAACGGAGAACGTGGTTGATCAACTGATAGAGAATCCATTTAGAACGCTGGAGTACACAGAGAAGATTTCCATAAAAGGTGCAGGAAGGCCTCAGCCTAGACTAAACGCAGTACAAGAAGATTCTGGAAAGAGTAGGTTATTTCAATGTAATTGGTATGACACAGTAGATTGGCTTACTGGCTGCACTGATACAAATCGCCTGTATTGTTGGCCGTATTACGTTTTAATATCTCTTCATCTAAGCATACATGGATAAAATACAGATATGCTGATTTTAAAAACTTGGACAGTGTAGTGAAACGACACACCAAATCAAAGGAGCACATCAATTCTGAGGTGAAAGCTATTGGGCCAAACTTCAATTGAACATGTTCTAGATGAAAGCGCTTGAATTCATGTTGCAAAACATAATGAAACTGTAAGAAAAAAACAGGACTATTTTAAAACGCTTGATTGATGCAAGACGCAAAGCAGCAGTACAAGAGTCACGGTACTGTCACAACGCTCCCTCGGTCTGGAAGAAAGAAGGGTCTTTCACCAAGAACAAGAAGAAGAATTGTGAGGAAGGTTAATACCAATCCAAGATTGACTGCCAAAGATATTCAAAGTGAATTGGCTGCAAGTGGGACTGGGGTTCAAGAGTCCAGAGCCCTGACCACTACTCCACACTGCTGCCCACCATAGGTCAAGTATTGCATGGTGAAGGTCTCAATGGTCGAAGGCCAAGGAAAAAGCCACTCTTAGGAAAACATCACAAGGACAATTGCTTAATGTTTGCAAAATGGCATCTGAATGATGGACATGAGTTCTGGTCAAAGGTTTTGTGGAGTGATGAAACAAAACAAAAAAAAAAAAATCGAGCTACTTGATCATGCGGATAGTCGTTATGTTTGGACAAAATCTGGTGAGGTGTACAAAGAAAAGAACACCTATTGTCAGGCATGGAGGTGGTAATATCCTTCTATGGGGCTTTTCCTCTAATGGCACAGGAAATTTAGTTCCAATACATGGTAAAATGGATTCCGTAGTATACCAAAAGTATGGCAAAGTGGCTGATTGTGTGCAGGTGCAGGAGTGATGCAGTGCGTAATTAACAGACACAGAGTTGTAATCCAGTTGGAAAGGGTTGTTTTAATTATAATCCTGGTCTGGGGACCAAACAATAACTCCAGGCAATACACAACAATGTGTAATGCACTGGAACAAATAAATGGGTTGCAGTCCCAAATAATAAACACATATCTTTCCCACAATGTACAAACATGGTCACCAGTCCTGAGTGTGTGCTAGTAGCTATGTGGTAGGTGATACAAGTTTATGCGTGACAAAAGTGAAGTGCTGTTTTGGGTTTTGTGCTGGCCCTTGGCGACAGGGCTGGAACGAGTTAGCTGTCTAATAATAACAAACAAGACAATTATAGACAAACAAACAAGACACTCACGATTAGTTTTATCAGTGGGTCTCTCACGGGTCCTTTCAGGTTGAAATCACAAACCAAAGCGAAGGAACAGATTGCGTCTCTCCATCCCCTTTTATGCCGTCACACATGACCCCTTGGTAAACAAGTGCAGCCGCCCCTCCAATCTGCGACTGCCACGTCGTTTCCCTTCCGGGTCGATGCGTTAATGCACAGGAGTTCCGTCCCCTTTCTAGCGGACTTCCCTTGAACCCTGGGAAAGAACTGTCAGGCCAGCCCATCCAAGGAACTCTGTTCTCACTGTTTAGTGCCCTCACGGGTTGGGAGGGAGATTTACTACCAAGAATCATTGTATTTCTGTCACAAAAGATATTGGCCAATCATCTGAAACCCTCTGTTACAAAACTTGGTTTAAATCATAACTGGACGTTTCAACGCGACAACGATCCAAGCACACATCAAAATTTACTTCAGAATGGTTAAAGAAGAATAAAATCAAGGTTCTGGAATGGCCTAGTCAAAGTCCCGATCTAAATCTGATTGAGAATCTTTGGTATGAGTTGAAGAAGGCTCTGCACAAGAAAAGTCCTCTGAATTTGAATGAACTGGAACAATTTTGCATTGAAGAATGGTCAAAAAGCTCATTGACAAATATCCTAATTGTTTAAAAGAGGTTACTGTTGCTAAAGGTGCCTCAATTAGTTATTAGGGTATGAATAAAGGTGCCTCAATTAGCTATTAGGGTATGAATACTTTTGAATTAGCATTTTTAGAGTTTGGCAAACAAATTGCTGAAATAAATAATTGTAGACATCTATTTCTTGTAACTTTTTTCCTCATCCACAAAAGCAAAACTTTTGCTACAAAAGATTTTTATATATAAACCCAACTCCCTTACAATGTGCCAAGTGACCAGCGGCCACTGAGTGAAATGCTGACATTCACACATGGCTTAGAAGATTGTTGCTTGCATTTTTTTTACTTCTGCTGGAATTGAAATAGGAGAAAACACCTGCCCTATTCACAGCCCATAGGTGCACAAATAATATGAATGTTTCTTCAGCAACACACAGCAATTTGTCGGTCACTTTAACCCCCCCCCTAGCTAACACTTTCTTATGGCATTCACCGTCCCAGCTTCTGCGAGCAGTAGCAGAAGGACGGCCGTTCAGTTTCACGACAGGACAGTAGAAGCTTGTGTGCTTTGGTAATACTGTTCAGAAGCAGCAGAGTGTACGGAAGGTAAATCAAGGACGAATGTCATTATTTGCAGTAGAAAACTGAACAGGATTGAAACAAACTGCGTTTTTATGAGATGTAAACTAAACCTTCTCTATCTGCACCTCTAAACTGCTGACAGTTGATATACTGTGCTTTCCGGATTTTGGAAAAAAAAAGAGGATTACTCAAATTGGATATCAAAGTTTTACAATACACCAATACCAGACAACCCATTTTAGTAACCTAGGTCAGATTAATCATTGTCCCCCTTTTTCAGCTCCCTGCCACCAAAAGGCCACATTACCCATGTCACACTGCTGCTTGATCCTTTTGAGGAAATGCCAACCATTCTTTCCCCCACAAATCACCCATCACAATTTAGCACCAACATCCTACTTCTCCGGCTCCCTATAATCACCAGAGCTAGCAGTCCCTGTGTATATAAATTCAAATATACTGCATTTCTGCTTTGAAGTGGACACGACAACAAACAGCTCTGTTTAACATGCACATACAAATACAGGCCGCAGAGTCGCTCGCTTGAGAAATGCCTCCGCCAGCACCTAATAAACTCTCCCTCCTTACACAGCAGTGAGAAATGCTCAGAGACAGCTCCCTGTTCCAACACGGCCCACCTCCACACCAAACTGTCATCGGCCTGTGCCCTCGGACACATGAGACATGTGCCGCCTTTCAAATAGTCATTACAAAAGCATATATAAGCATTAAATAAGTGGATATAGCTATCAGATTGTTTTGTTGTTTGGTACCGAATAAAGTGAGCTCCAGTTAATCCTCGGGTAAGGCCAGTCGACAAACGTTTCACTTAATGTCTTTGGTACTTTAACATTGACCTATTCTTAGAGTTTTAACTCTTAGAATGTGTTTTAAATATCTGAATATCTTAAATGAACATGAACAAATATGTGAAGAACCAAGAGATTCTCAGCAGAATAAACAGGCCAAGCTCTTTACCTGCTGCAGAAAGATGAGTCAGTGTAAAACTGTACTACATTCCTTCAAGCACATGAACGTTTTCTTTGAGCCACTGCTTGTTCTTGATACCACTGTACCACACCACTTACCCAGTGTGCTCTGTTTTCATAATGAGGTCATAACCATACTGTTAAAAGGTAGGTGTGCATGTTTTGGAATTAAGAACTGATTTAAATCTTAGGCCAGAAATAATGGTACTAAAGTTATTATGTGGGAGGAAATGGATTTTGAAGCATTGGTATTCTCTCCTTTAAGGGAAACAGACTAACAGATAATAGAAGGCCAAAGTAATCATTATTTAAAAATGTTATTTTAATGTTAAATTGAACATTATTAAATTGATGTATTTCTTGGCATTTCTTACTTGTCAGACATGTGGGATCTCCGTTTCAATGCACACATCTCAGTAAAGTATTTTCGTTTTGTTGAAATGGGGCACAAAGGATGGGGAGTGTGCTTCTAATTCGGACACGTTTCTGGAGGGGCCAAAACTGTCAGTACGTGAAGGGCAAAACAGGAGCATGTACCTTCTTACAACACCGCGACATGAGGAATGTCTCAAACGCATCACCTTCTGAAAAGAATGCGTAACTGACACGCCTCATTATTTCATGCATCTCAAAACGAAGGCATTTCAAGTTGTTGGATTTTCATACGTGTGCATTTAGGGCCTCACCAACCAAGCTTCCAGTAACCAAAGGGTTGTTTTTTTAAATACATTTTTTTTAATACAGATCTCTACAAGCCTGTGCTTGGCATTTGAGAGGATTAAGTCATTCAATAACCTTCACTCTTGCACAGGGTGTAGCATTTTTCAAATCACGTTTTTCTTTACTTGGAAAAACATCAAGTTTCTTAGAAATGTAAGTGGGCTCGTGAATAAACATGCTTTTCTGAAAGGTCAACATTAGCAAATATACCACTTTCTCATTATTTTGATTGTAAGTACCCGAAGCACAACTGGATGAAAAACTACTCAGACTGTCACAACTGCTTTTCAAAGGCAGCAAGCTGGGACTCCGTCACACATGACTACAAGTACAAACAATGAGGTTACTGAAGTTTAAGGCAATGAAATCATCCCTGTAAATTACTATCCATTTCAATGAAATATCTAATGTTGTCTTTCTTGAATTCCATTATGAATCTGTCATTTCAACAGCTCTAACTTCCACCGTCAAAATACAAACCTTCCTTTTTCATATTTTTACAGACAGATTTAAACTAAAGAGAGGCACCATTGGCATATCTGATTTTCATAAATTTGTGCCCTTCATTATTTAAAAACAGTGATGGGACTTCGATCTAGATCAACTGATTAGACGCCAAGGTATTCTTACTGGAATACAGAGGACTTAAAGTGTCAATGGACATGTGAACCACTGATGTTGGTGTGTGATTTATAGTTTACTCTTCTGAAAGTGGTAGCAGACAGCCGCCTCTAAGTTGTGTCAGGAACAGTCCCCCCAGTACAGTAACGCACACAAGGGGAGAGGGGTTGCCCAGTTATTTTTAGCTCACTGTCTGCATGGGTTACAGTCTTAAAACTAAATTAGAACAGACCAAAACCCCATTCACTGATAGACATCCCTGCCTCTTACTGCATAGTTACGAAACACGCAAGCAGAGAGAATAGCATCTTGTGCTGTAAAGACTCTGTTCCAGCCTTAAGACAAAAGTACATTTCAGGGGGCTCTCGAGTGGCGCATCCAGTAAAGGTGCTCCGAGAGGAGTGCAGGATGCGCCCTATAGTCTGGACGCTCGCCAGTTCGACTCCAGGCTATTCCGCAGCCTGGAGCTCCCAGGGGCGATGCTCAATTGGACGAGCCGCCCAGGGGAGGGAGGGCTAGGTCAGCCAGGGAGCCCTCGGCTCACCAGCGACCAACGACCCCTGTGGTCTGGTCGGGCGCCTGTACTGTAGCTCTGGGTGGCTGCATGGTGAGTCTGCTGTGTGTAAAGAAGCGGGCAGCTGACGGCACACACTTCGGAGGACAGTGTGTGTTCGTCTTCGCCCCTCCTGAGTCAGCGCAAGGGTGGTAGTGGTGGGCTGAGCCTAAAAATAATTGGACATTACTAAATTGGGGAGAAAACAATAAAAATATATGGCGACCACTAAATTTACAAAAAAAAAAAAAAAAAGTACATTGAATATCTGAACCAGATTACCGTAAAACCGTGACAAATACACCGGTGCGACGTATGCGCCGGTGTATCTAATATTAAACTACTGTACCAGCTCCACAATGGGATTACTGCAG
The DNA here is from genome assembly GCA_030684275.1 of Acipenser oxyrinchus oxyrinchus. Lineage (NCBI taxonomy): Eukaryota > Metazoa > Chordata > Actinopteri > Acipenseriformes > Acipenseridae > Acipenser > Acipenser oxyrinchus. The sequence continues at coordinate 11,533,691 of CM060261.1, read as the reverse complement.
CCACGGTTATGGCTCACACAAACTTAACTGTCAACAACCCGATTTATTTTTCAGGATCTACAGCATTCAGGTCATGTTGCTAGGTAGAAACACAAAACCACTGTTCTAATTAAATGCTTTAATTAGTTATCTCAATACCCTTATTCATTTTGAATGTTACACGCAAGCTTTCAGACTCTTGACTGACCTCAAACATCACAGCTATACTGCTTCACTGTTAACACCATAGCTGTCAGTCTCTATGAATTTCATTATTCCCACCCACACGAGCCATTGATTTGTCAACATTCAGACTGAACCCACCTTATCAAGTCTTCCTTTTGTTGTAACTGCAATCCTATAATAATGCAGGAGACTTTGAGACTGGATAAAGAAGGACAATCAGACAAAAAATGAAAATGCTACTCAACAAATTGAGCGTTGTTGAATTTGCAAAAATACATGGTAATCACAATGCTGAAAAAACAGCACGTAACTGGAAACGAAACAGACAAACTTAAAATAGTGAAAGAAAAACGAGCCGATAGAGGAAAGTGTTAATGGCCCGATGAAGATAACATCTTGTTTGAATGGAGTACTTTGAATGAATTTAGTACATACTGTAACTTGTTCTACATGTCAGTGCAACGCAGTGGTACACTTGCAAAGTATGTGTATGGTTATGGTTCTGATTAACAAAACAAAATGAATGTATTTGTACAGCTGGAAATTGAATGCAATTGTACTGCACCGTATGCAACACTAAAATGTTTTGTTTACTGGTTGTTAGATGATGTTCTCTTTAGTTTATTGGGGTTTTTATGCTTTTTAATTAATTGCAGCACTGTTTAATACTTTTCTTTTAAATTTAAACTAATAAACAAATATGTAAAAGCCCATGCAGCTTTAACTATTGTCTAAGTATGGTTTTGGAAAGAAATGTCCAGTAAATGCTAAGAAGATATGTGCTTGAACCTGTCTGGGGACTTGATAAGCTAAAATAAAATACTGGTAGGTTAATACAGATGTGATGTCGGATGTACAACTTGATTTTATGCTCTGTTTATTATTACTTTTTAAATGTTAGAAACTTTGAAAAACTGAATAGTTTCTAGCAGTTTAACTAAAAACAAAAAACACTGTAAAATTATTAATGGAATAAAATGTTGCAAACAAGGTTTATTTTGAAACTAAACCTGTGTATCTTGTAGGGAAAAAATGAAAAAGTATTTTAAAACACAAAAGGTGTTTTCTTAAAATTGAAGTCTCAAAAGGGGATGCGACTTTTACGCCAGTACGACCCATACAACGATTTTTACGGTAGTACCTATCACATATTTGGGTCTATTTATTGAAAACAGCTGAGGATCTTAATACTGCCACTTTAACATTAATAAACTCATTTTTTTTGCTGGACCTTATTTCACTCTATTATTAGTATTTGTAGTAATGTTAAGAACAGGGTGGATAAATTACCCCCGAGGGTTTGGTGGGGGGGGGTTAAAAAGTGGTAGTAAGATTCATCACTGGTTAGATAACTGCATTTGCACACAATATCATGCTAAGGAAACCAACGTATGATCGGGCACTGGGTTTGTTATACAGTAAATCTACATTTGATTGTGTAAATTCAAACAGGAGGACTATTCAAACATGTGTCTGCAGTTTAAAAGAGGCGTACTCAAAGTGGCACAGACTCAAAAGCTCCCATGAATATTCTACTTTGTGCCAGGCCAATATATCAAGTTCACCTCTATACGGTCTATCAAGAGGAATTTAAATCAAACAATTTGTTTCCCTATCCAAATGGTACTCCTGCCCCAGTCACCTTGCTATACAAATGATTGATATCCTGCTCTTTAGAGACGAGACCAGCAGCTCCACTGGCACATGATTTCACAGTTGTGGAATTGGGAGAATGTGCAACAATAATTACATTCTGCCTTGCAGGCACTGCCTACCTACCTATTCACTGCAACGATTTCTGTCCATGATATCAAATCACCCACCAAGGACAGAGTTTGCACTGCCTGCCGACATTATCATATCCTACATGGGGATGGGCTCTGATGACAGTGTTGAGACACTGTGGCACAGTGGAATGCTTCTTGAGTGATGCAACTGGAAATTGCCAGTGAAAGCAAAACTAATCAAGTGCTGACCTTGTCCAACCAACCCCTGATTGAAAGTGTTTATTACCATACATTATAAATCACATGTGAGAAATCAGCCAATCACAGAGCAGCATTTCCAAACATTCCTACACCTCTTATCTTGTGTATAAATGTCATTCCATGTACAGAATGATCTGTATTTTAAAAATAAAACGCTCTATATAAAAACACAGCAAAATGGAAAATCCTGTTATTAACTTCGAGCTTTGTTTCAATTTGGATATGTAATTGGGACATATTACCTGGCCGTGAATATGTCACTCAAACATCAGCATTACAGACTAAAAATCACCAAGGTGGTCTTGAGACAGTCCCAACATCACTGATATACAATGTACTCACAGCCAGACTTCAAAACTTGTCCTGTAAAAAAAAAACTTTAAGCTGTACGTTTCCAAGTTTTAAGCTGTACAGCCAAGGCCTTTTCAAATTCCACAAAAAAAAAAAAAAAAAATCGGATGACATCTGGTACGGGAAGTATCCCCTTGGTGAATGTTTTCTTGCCCAGTTTAATGAAAAAGAATCTGTTCAGTGGACACCAGCTGTACTGCAGCTTTGAAAGAATAATAGAATACAGTCGTGTACCAACTATAAAAGACACTGTGAAAGTGTGTGGTCTGTGTATTAGGGAATACACAGACCAAAATTTAAATTTTAATGTACAGGAAAGTCTTTTTTTCCTGCTTAGAAAAAGATTTCTAAGACAAACAATTGCTGAAGGAATTTGCACAGCCTGAAAAGATTTTTTTGTTTTTTTTTTAAAAGCAAGAACATTGTACATATTTCTTCAGAAGCTTTTGATAACATGTCTTAACATTGTATAAAATATATACCCACTGGGTTTAAACTGTACCCTCTATATTGCTTTTGTTTTGCCGTTTGTGCCCAAAGCAAACTTTTTAAAAGTATAATTTAGGGATTTGTTGAGCAGCTTTGAGTCTGGGCAGCTTTCCAACAACCTATTTGCAAAACAATTATAAACCTGCTTTCAAAGTGGCATGACACAATATATATTTTAATGTGTATGTATATAGATAGATAGATAGATAGATAGATAGATAGATAGATAGATAGATAGATAGATAGAGGAGAAAGATTGAAAGCAGGTATTACTGTACAAAATTGAAAAGGTTTGTATTTTGGATGTACACAAAAAGCTAAAATTATTTTAAAAAATCATGTATTTCAGGACATTTCGGACAAAAGCCCTTCTTTAGCTATGTACATCCAAAGAAAAAAAAGTCAGTTCATTATATATATTATAAAATAACTAAAAAAGCACGATCACCACATTTTGAAAACATGACTGAATAGCAACTGCGGTTTCAGTGTGTATTGATCAAGCATTATTTAGGTGATGTAGATAGGGTAAGGTGATTTCACGATGTTTGCAATAGCGGATGGGAACTTCCAATTAGCGTGTCTTCTTTGAGTCATGTGATCTTTTAAGGATTCCATGGGCAATACTAAAATCTTTAAGTCAAGCAGACTAAAGTTTAGGCTAGTGCCTTCATCGGTTTAAACTTTGTATCTGCTTTGAAGGTATAGATCTATAGATATATTATAATCTATAGATAGTTTTGGACTGAATATGATTCCTCATCCAGATTAAATAATTTTTATAGATTTACAATATACGGTTTATTAATAACCCACTTTGTATAGGACAAAGGTTATTCCTGTGCAATTACAAATTAATACCTAGCCATCCACAGCTTTACAACTGTCATTTTACAACTACACAATCCTATAAAAAGGTTATAGAACATCCTGAAGGATTTAATTTTTTTTTGCAGCTTTGTCCATTTTTCAAACTCATCCCCGCTCCCTCTCCTCCGCTCCCTCTCCCAGAAATGTGCAGAACTTGTCTGGAGTATGTGAAGGCGGGACATGAAAGCTGGAGCAATATCGCAGGGCCTCGTCAAAGAAGGGAAAAATAGAAGAACCAAGAAATATCTCCCCACAGGAGAGGTTTCAGCTCCAGCATTTTATTGTGCTTTTCTGTCACCAATGCCAGGGTCACTTACTAAGCTGTAAAAAGAAAAACTGCACAGACTCAAGAATCAGTATTTAGAAAAGTACACACATACACACACACACATGCCCAAACCCTCATATCTGCTTGAGACATTTTCTTTCTTGTGTTTCTATAGCAACCAAGCTCCATGTTTGGATTAAACACCTCTTCAGACACTGTTTCATTTTTAATTTACGGAATTAACAAGGAAACACACTGAGATTTTTGCTTAAGTGAAAGGTAGACCACAGGTCGCAGTCATTAGACAGGTAAGGTTGTTTTTTGTATATTGGCAGCTTCTGTCCTTGCCTGTATTCAGGTGCAGTGAGAGTTTTGATGTTTTATCGCTGTTGGAGGAGGTAATGAACCAAAGCCAGTGTACTCAGGTACTCACATGCTAGGTACGGCGAATAAGGACAGTGTGCCAAGTTTCCCCCTCGTGTTACGCTGATGAAAATACAGCAATGGTAACACAAGGCAGCAATGTTGCCCTCTCTGTGGGCCACGTTATACAAACTGTTTTTTCTTCCTTTTTATAGTTCACTACTGTGCATACTTTCATTTACATTCTTGCTACTGTTCCAATTTTTTACTTATCATAAAAATAACAATAAAGTGGTGTAATCGTATTCGCTGTAATCAGGCTTGTGGGATATGAATGCGAGCAACCCGTAGCTACCGACCGTTACTGCTGATGGAATTCAAATTCTGATAGCTTTACCGTTCTATGTACTCTACTTCAGAAACTGTTGGCTTTCCAGTTTGTTTATATTCCCCTGAAGACGGTTTCAGCTACACAAGCTTCCTCTCTCCTTTGTCATGATGTCACTCTGTGACCTAAACAAGCATGCTCCTGTTATAACTTGCAGCATAAGAATGTTATTAATATCCTCTTCAAGCACAGTTGTAATCTCAGGAAAAACAAAAGCCCTTTTATAAAACACACACGTTGCTATATTTTTTATAAATGATAAAACAACTCCTTTTTGAAAGTTATGAGGCACTACACTGAAATAGTTTTAAAAGAGTTCCAGAAAGAGTCACAAACAGAACACCAGCCAGTAGTCTTCCAGAACAGAGAACTACTAAAACCATAAAGCATGCAGCGTCTATGGCTTACCACAAAACACTCCAGTCCTTAATTAGAAAAACACACAGCAGACCTTCTACAGTCAAATCTGGCAAGGAAACCCTTTCCCACAGACCTCTGCAGTCAGTGAGGTCCACAGGTTAATGTCTGTAGTTTTGTTAAGCCGCGTTTACCTTTCATTCAATGAAAACTTCGACTGCCTTAACTGTGTGCACCAGGAAGGGCTGATCCTCTTTCATGGTGAAAGTAGAAGAGATACTCCAGAACTGTTACTGTACCTGCCAGTTTAAAGAGGCAACGCTCATTGGCTTTTTAACCTGTTGTTTAAACAGTTTCTTTGACTTTGAACAGGATTGTTTACTTCTGTGTGTAGAGATTAACTAGCAGCCTGTGACCGACACCAGGAGCAAATCCTTGATCTTGTGCCGCACAGGAAACAAACTGGAAGCTGTTCTATCGACATCGTGAGGAACAAATGGATGGATTAAGTGTTCTACTTGCTGCGAAAAGTTTGTTTTATCTTTATTGTTAGGTTTCTCATCAAAAGAATGTGCCAAGATAACACATTTTCCTATTACCTCAATACTGATAACACTAACACTAATAATAATAATAATAATAATAATAATAATAATAATAATAATAATAATAATAATAATAATAGTTCCTGGAATCATTCAGGTTTTCTTTTTCCTCAAGGGGATTCCACAGTGCCAGACGAGTCGAGGCACAGCCCCACAGGACAGCCGATTTATGTTTTACTGCTGCTGAGCAGTTGGTGTTCAAGTTTAACAATGTGAACAGGGAACCAAACTAATTTGTATGTTGTTTAATGACTGCAGAGATCAAAGACACACAGTTCCACATGTGCTAGTAATTCAATAACCCTGAAAAATCTAAAAAATGTAGGACTAATTCCTTCCATCAACTTCTTGGTTACATTGTAATTGACAACAGTGGACTCAGGCACCTCAAGCCTATAAGATTAACAATGAGCCCTCACTTGAAAACCACCAACCATCTCCTGCCAAAAACAGTAAGAGCATTAATTCTGGGGGAGAACAGAAACCTGCTGTGGCTCTGTTTTAATGGGCAACCCCCTTCTCCAGCCCATTGTGGTTTTTCTGGCTCGCATACAAGACAAGGTTTGAGAGATGCGAGAGAAAACGAGCTCTGGTGTAACAGGGCAATTACAGCACAGTCAGCATCCTCTAGAACACACTGATCATTAATAAGCAAACAGATGCTCGAACCTGAGTGTTAGCCAGGATTCTGCACGGCTTCTATTACGAGCTACTTGGAGCATAAATCAGTGTACAAAAATACAAACACAATCACTGGACAAGAATGCCATGGCAGAAAGCAATAAATAGTAACACCAGAAGGGGCGTAGAATACTTATTTTTAGACAGCTTGTGTAAAGCTGCATACGGACTTGTTGCATAGCCATTTGAGCTAAACACAACCTTAAGCCCCTTGCCTCTCCTTGACATGCAGTAGATATCCCATAACACCACACTAAAACAATCAGACAGGACAGTGATGACTAGCACATAAACTAAAGCAGTGTAATGCTCAGCACAAACTAAGAGTTGCCACTTTTATTATACAGCCAATTATAGTTTGACTCACCCTCTCCTCCCAACCACTGTGTAAAGACAAGAGAGGATTTAGGAAACAGAAAACACAAAGCTTCTAGAACTTGTTAAGATAATTACGAAGCCACAAAGCTCTATCTGGCACCATGCTGCAAGTGTGCCGCGCACATTTCTTTTTTTTGTCTCGCTTTTCTTGGAGAGAGAAGGAGGAAGACGAGGCTGGGCGGAGATGAATGAACATCGCCCGAGGTGAACACCTGGAAACAGCAGAGACAGGGAGGCACGCCTCAGAGAGATCATTGTTAGCAGCGTTCCAGATCTCTTTTTTACCCTTTTTCTTACCTTAGAATTACAAATGTTCAAACTGACCTCTAGATTCCTCTAGAGAGGTACAAACAGCTGAGGGGCAAGTTTTACACTATTGAATACACAAGAAAAATCCTCTGAAACAAAACAATGTAAAGCCTGCCTTGAAGACATACACTTTTTGGAGGGCTTTGCTTGCTATGCTTCCATTATTGAACCGCAGAAAATAAACATTTCGAGCACTCCCTTGCGGTAGTATTACACTGGTAACCAAGGCATTAGCTGAAACTTAAAAACGTCATTGTTAAAAGCTATGGATGTAAAACCTGAAGAAAAACACCACTGAGAAAACATCGGTTGACTTACAAGTTTCACCTCAGAGTTTAGGATAGTGTGTGTTTGAAGTTCTGGATAAAACTACATTCACAAACAGAGCTGAATAACCTTATAATGTATGACAAAAGGTTTAGATTCACTTTCCCCTTTGCTTCTTCATGAGTAGAGCAGATGCATCCAGGTAGCCACTGAGGGTCAGCAGTGAACCAGAGGACATAGCAGTTTTGTAACAATCTATAAAATAAATACTAGCCTTCCACCAACACGTACAAACACAGCTGCTTATACTAATACGGTATCCACAACCTCAAAGAAAATACAGGCCAGCTTTGACTGAGGGGTCCACTGAGACTACCCAGTGCTTACAGTCCTACTGTCCATCTTTTAATGTAACAACTGTGGCAGCAAAACAATGATTACTGACGACCACTGCGGTGTGGATTTCAATTGAAAAATGCAAGCTCTGCCCACGGTATTGGGTAATTAAAGAGCTAGGAGCCTTGCTGGGCCAGCGCTTTCGCCCCAGTGTCAGAAGTTCAAGTCCCAGCAAGGATGCCAAACGCTGCTGACTCAAGAGCACAGACAGGCTGTGGCTTCAGCAGCAGTTTTCTGCAGGCCCAGAGTGTTTTCATTGGGTATCAGGGAGTGGCCTTTGAGTATTCCTGCAGGAATCTTGTAATTATAATTCATAATTCCAGGACTAGCTGTAGCAATTATGAGGGCAGATCAATCATTCTTTTTAAATACACAAAGATCACTTAAAAGACGCACAGGCTTGCATGATGAATAATAGTCATTGTCTTATTTAAAGAATTACAGCAAGAACACCCCTTTTAAAGAACATGTGTGGCAGCTCCTCTAAACCTGTTTGCTTGACAGAAGGTCTGAGCAAATAAATAAATAAATAATAAGTGCCATTGAAGGTTGGCTTGAACTTTCCATCAGGGTGGTGGAACATAGAGCAACTTTCTTTTCTGGCAAATTGTTACATTGCCATCAGGCAGCCTGCGGAGTGCAAGCCACTGCAACCAATCAGCTGCTATTAAGTTGCAAGGGGGGAGAAATTCTAGGAGACACAGAATGCAAGGCCTAGGCAGAGAGGTTCTGAACAAGTTCCACCAAGCCAGCCTGGAATGTTCGAATGGAATGCCAGGAACACAATGCACAGCAGAGACTTCAAAGAGACACGTCTCCAGGTATTTACCATGGTAAGCAATCAACCAATTCAGGCTTGAAGTCTTTCATCTTGGTTTTTATTTTACAAACAATATTGTTAATTAAGAAGCTACAAAACTAGGTGTAATGAATTCATTTCCTGGTTTTGTGGGGTGCACAATATGTTGCTTATGTTCCGACTCTCTAAAGCATTCTATTCCAGCTGGTCACTGACCTTTCTAGTTAAAGCATCTCCACTACAGACACAGTGCCACGGATTAAAGACTTGACAGGAAGATGGAAAGATAGCTCTACTTACAGCACTGGGCAAGGTAACTGTTTAAGATGATACTTAACAGGGGTAATCAACTAGACTTAAAAACCTCAAAGTGAAAAACTGCACAACAAAACACAAAGAGAAACGTGTTCTGCTCATGAAGGGAGAATCCGCCCCTCTAGATCTTCCTACCCACAATGCAGGAGGCTCCGGTTTCAAGAGAGAGGCTAAAACAACCAGGATGACCAACTTGACTGTCCGTGACTGCTCTGTCCGATAGAGGACACAGGAGGCTAAACTCCGGAGATCACTAATCAATACTGACAGCATTAAAGGAGTTGGATTATAGGGCACTACATTTCATACATAAAAAGATGAAATTGATAAACAACATTTTGATATAAAAGGTCCATTTTTTAGCCACCTTGTATTTGAGCTGGTAAATACTATTGCTTGCCTGTGAATATCAATTTTAAGACACGCTCTACTCCAACAATGCTGTCCAAATGAAGGCAGACCCCCAAAGATACTAGCAAATTGAAACCACCAATTAGACTACAGCGGGTCAGCTGACAAGCATCTGGAATGATGTCAACCCTCCTGTAGACAGGACGATTGCGCTCAGGCACTGTCAACAGAACATTAAAAGAAACAATAATCGCTGACAAAATAAAGAGAAATAAAATCATTCAAAATACTGAACCAACAGGGTGTGGTCTCGCTTGCCTGCACCATTGCTACCGTGATCAGCTTTGTGCCAAGAATCTTTAACAGAGTTACAAACGTTTGCTTCAATGAAAACCACACAAAATAATGAAAATAAAGGGTTGGGACCTCATTTTCACTTAAGTGATCAAGCTGCTGATAGGTAAACGGCAGTTGATTTTATATCATTAATACTGTAATGGTATATTGTATTAGATAGTATTAATCTATTTCCTTTTCCATAAATATTTAATATAGTGTGGTGGGTATGGTTTTTACTTTCAAACTGCAGCAGTTTTCTAGTATCAGGGTAGCGTATCTATAAAGGTTAACACACGTGCTTTTGTTTAGCTTGTCAGTTGAACAACATGCGGTTGCATCGTTTCCTTGTCTGTGCAAATGCCATATCCATTATCTCTCTCCTCTGCATGCCAACACTGAATCCCATGCAGCATTCACCTGTTTCACCACACTGATCAATCGCTGGAAGAGCATTTTAAAACCAAAATGTAATCTTTTTAAAAAATACAATTTTGAATTTAGTTTCAGCCTAATTGTTTAGTCCCATACTTTTGTGGCTTAAATGTCCCCTGCTGTCTATACTGACACCACCCAGCTCATTCCACTTGGAACCAGAGAGGGGGTTGAACTCAAGACCCCAGAGCTGAAAGGCTATTGAATTAGCCGCTGCACCACCTAGCCCCTAATAACTAGACATTTTAAACTGTGTAAAACACTGACACCCTGACCTTTTGTGATAGCTTTTTTTTTTCTTATTGTCTTTGATTCAAAGTTTAATTTTATGAATCATACTATCATATTTACACTTTACTGAAGAAGAAATAGCAAATATTGTATGGACAAAAATATCTAAGACCAGATTCATGGCATGAAATAGTTATCTTAATTGACATGTTCTCTGTAACCCTTTCTATTTTAGTCACCCCGGTGACCATAAAACTCAAGTTCAACAGAGCTCTAGGAATCATGTCTAACCTTCAAGTAAAGCAGGTACACCAGAGTGTACCCATTAAACTGTCCCCCTGCAACACCCCTCCCCTGATGGGTATAAGAAATACATCAAAAGGAATGGAATGGTTACACTCTGGTAATGGTTACACTCTCGTGTACTTAGAGGTTAGACATGATTCTGAGAGCTCTACACAGACCACATGGGGTAAAGAAGCCATGACGAGATGACCGACAAAGAAAAGAAGCGAATCAAAGCAACAGGAGGAACACATTAGTAGAGCTCTGATATTTAATTCCCATATCAAGTTGCTCCTAAACCTGTTTTTTTTCTTCATTTCAGCAATTCAGTTTTGTAAAACACCAAAAACAATATAGACTGGATACTTTTTAAAGGGTTAGATTTCTGCCTTGTTTAATAGTGCAGTGAGTTACTACAACAGAGTAACACACGCTTTGGAATGCACTTCACAACACATAGGAAATATCAGAGTGAGTTTGTATAATTTCTCATAGTGTGAGGGAGGGGTCATTCCAACCTGGGAGGGAGACACACACACCACTGCCGCCCACCACGTGAAAGAAACAAGGCTGGGCCTTTTTACCAGGAGGTCATGACAGAGGTTTTGTAATGCTAGAAAAAAAGGATGCAAAAGTCAGTCTTTGTCCTGCAATGCTTGTGAGACATAGGGCCCTATTTTAGTGCAAATGGCATTTACTGAAGGTGAAAAATGGTAAAAGTATATATATATATATATATATATATATATATATATATATATATATATATATATATAACAGCTTAGTTGCAAGAAAGTTCATTTGTTCCCGTCCCCACTTCAGAGTAAGGCCGGTAGCGTCTGAAATCTGGTTCTCTTAAGCATTTTCTGAATTGAAATGTAAAACTGAAAAGTAATAAGAGTGGGTATAGGCTACAGACAATTTAATGCAAAGTGTTTTCATTTCAATTGTAGAGGCAACAACAATATCGGTGATGCACACAGATATGGTTGGTTATGGTGAGCATGAAGCATTTGCCATTAGTTATCACAAGCCCCGCGTCATAAGAGACAGGTCGGGAAGATGCTGTGTCTGGTTTACAAACAATGTTAGAGGTGCGGTAGCAAGTATCATAAAGTACTGCTGTTTTGCTCGTTTTTTTTTTTTAATAAATTATTGACATAATTGATTTACAAGCGTAGACAAACCTGCAGCCTTCAAATATGAACACATTTGTAAGAAATCTCCAACTACTGTCTTTAATATCAAAGTTTTTTTTTGTATTCGATTTCTTTGTGCTGCATGTAGGCAAACAGCATCACGTCAAAATTGTTCTCAATATGCACGATACTTATTGCACTGCCTTAAGAGATTAACACTGCTACAGTAATTGTGCAAAACTAACGCTAAAAAAACGTGCAATTGTATCAAATAGATTTGTGTGCATTCTATTGCATAGACTACTGTAATCTTGTATGACAGGAATTGGAGTCTATAAATACTAAACATGTGTTCAATGAACACGCTATGCTAAGTAAAGTTGATACTAAACAAAGCACGTTCGGATATTGACAGAACAACCGGATTTTATTAATGATGTCCACATACAATAGCAGGTATAGTGTATCGTTTGTTTGTTTTTTTGTTTGTTTTTTAAACACTGGTTCGCAACATGTGAGAATACAGTAGCCTATTGTGTACCGGTAAACCAAAATGCCGTTCCAAACACAATGTTAAAAAGTGAATCACAGTTAACATTCTAAAAATAAAGCAATTCTGTAACTTCAGTCGATTACGACCTTAGGTCACAACGAAATTGAGCATTTAAAAAAATCGCAACCAATATATTACACTATTAAAAACAAAACATGATTACATTATTACAAAATAATAATAACTTACCGCTTGGGCCAAATCGACTGCTAGATAAACAGCAAATAAGACCAAAATCCTGGAAAAAAAAACACCAAGTAAACTTCAGTATTTTGAATTATAACAAGTAAAAAAATAACAATCGCTAGTTCTCTTGTTATTGATTTTTTAAAAATAAATATGATTATCTTCCATTTAAATTAAAACGGGGGGTTAAACGTACCTGTACTTCATTTTGCCTGGATTTCTGATTTAAAATACAGGCTACAGGAATCGGTCTTCGCTCTCTCTCCTCAGCACAAACCAACAGCCGCAAACGAACTCATTTGAAGTATCTTCCAAAAAGTTAATTCGGGTTCACACACTTTGTAGAAAAATGAAAAGAATACACAAAAAGCAACGTTATGATCAAGAAGGGGTGAGAACTGGGCAATAATGTAGAAAACAAAAGCATCGCAGGTGTTTGCGCCGTTATAAAAGACAGAAAGGTTTAGAAGTTAGACTCACAATTTCGTCTCCTGACTGTCTCCCGACAGACCTGAGCCCATCGCTAGAAGCAGAGGAAGGGGAGGAGTCTTTAGCTGTCAATCAGAATACCCCCAAAGAGAACGCTTTACTCCTAATATTCAACCTTCATGTTATTTATCATGGCTTGGGAATGACATGCGTTTGAAAAAAAATATATTAATTGTAATTTTGATAATTAAAGTAAAAAATTACGTTGAACATGTTTCAAGAAACAAAACAAAAACCGTTCGTGTCCCAGTGTGTGGAAAGCGTACACTTTTTTCATGAAGTTCCCGTTAAGTGTTATGTATTGCACACTGTTTGGTCTACTTTTATAATAATAGATAAACACAATTGCATATATAATTAATCATATATCAGAATCGCACTTCTTTTCAAATGTATTGTCGTCCAGTTAAACTAACCTGGATCTTGCACACGTTAAATACACGTTGTACCTACATTATACAGGTTCACTACTACTGAATGAATGAATCGACCAAAATGCACAGAGCAATGAATGAGCTGTGTAAAGATGTCATATGAAAAGAAAAGGGTGTCCCGTTAAAACCCAGCTGTGTGTATAGATAGGACTGGATACACAAAGACCACCCACGTTAGAAAAGCGTGCCAGCTGTATAAATATGTAATATAAAGAAAAAGTTAGAATATATATATATATATATATATATATATATATATATATATATATATATATATATATATATATATATATATATATATATATATATATATACACACACACAAGATGTGATATTCATTAAAATCCCCAGTCTCAAGACACGAATAGACCCTCATTACAAAATGTAACTTGGGAAATATTTTAACAGGTATAAATCACAGGCACAGATCAATTCACACATGATAACCTGCTAAATTAGCGTAAACTCCTAGAACTTATCTGAACGCATGCTTTTAGCATTGCTGTGTTTTTTTAAATGGATTGTTTAATAGAAATGTAAGTCATAGACTATATATCTGTCATATATTTTGCATTAAATTACCTGATCATTTTAGTTAGCATATAATATGCGTTAACAGTTCTACGCTGGTAACCTGTGCTTTACCACAGTAAATTGGGATATTGACTGTATACATATTAAACATATATTTAAAGACAGAATGAACGTTCCATGGAGTATTTGTAGTTATTTTGGACCACTTACAGTGTATTATTTTTCATTTTTAAACTTTTAGCAATACAACATATTTAGTAAATGATCCTGAAATCTAACAGTTACGCATTCCTACATTCTGTTTAAGGTAGTCACACCGCGTATCATAATATTTCTAATGCGTTGGGTCTAAACGAGAAATAAACTATATTTCTCTAAAGAACACAGCGTATAAACGCACTACAATATTATCAAGCGTTCATTGTTATCCCCAATACAAATATATACATTTCATAGATGCCTAGCAGAAAAAAAGTCTAACCAGTCCAAATAGGTTCTAAAACGGTAAATTCCACGAAACTAAACACGTTCACAGAAATTCACTGATCACCCAGAGGCAAAGAGAAATTATTAGTTTTCAATTGATAGGCAGACATCTCCTCTTGTCCTTCAATCAATCCGCCGATAGTTTGCCACCCTTTGTCTAAAGTCTAACATTAAATCTTAAACTGTTATATTTTATTTTACATAAAAGTATAGAAGCAGTAATAGTCAATATTGAACGATAACTTATGCAAAAGACAGATTTAAAAACTGGAGTTTGGGGGGAAAATGTTCTAAAAAGTTAGCGGACTAGATTTGTGTTGAGCGTAAGGATCTCCCCTATCCTTATTTGGTAAAGTAGACCCGGGGGGCAGGTTAGGGAGCTAGAAACAGATCTCAGTGCTTGCAGAAGAGAATCGTCTCTCCACAGAAGTGCTAGTAGATATTTAAGTATCCGTTGTAACTTTTTGAAAAGTTTTTCTAAGTGTTCTTAAGAATATGTCAAGTCCCACATGCAGTTGTATATGTCAGTGCTGAGTAGGCGCATAGTGTAGAAAATGAATATTAATAACAGGTTTCGAAGCGTTGCTCTCTGTTTTCTAGTTCTAGTCCTATGCATCTGGGTAAAGAATTCCGAATCTGCGGTAAGTAGTGCTTGTCTTTTATACTTTTTTCTGATACTTGAACAAAAAAAAATGATACAATTACTTACAGGCATTGTAACTTTAAACCGCGCTTGCGCGTATATTTCGTAAGTTTAAAAATAGACTGCGCTTACTTTATAACTGAAGTGTAACTTTCCGATTTCTTTTCTTCTATAAATAATTAACCACAACAACACGGCATTTGAATGACGATTTAAGTTTTTTTTTTTTTAAATTTTTTTTAGAAGATTTGGTTTTGTACATTTTACAGCATTACACTGTTAATGTAAGAAGACATGAACAGCTTATGTTATAGATGGTAACCAGGTCTTGCCGCTTGTATTTAATAACGACTGACTTGTTAAAGTATCATATGTAAGTTTCATATGTGTTGTCGCTGCTATGCTTTTTGTTGCGGTGTAGATTCCACGAGTAGTCGAAGTCTTCAGAAAGCGGGGAAATGCTTCGGTTACATAACCTTCTGTTACATAGTCTGCCAAGAAATTAATAATAATAATCAGTAAAAACCAAATACCTTGTACGTAATTGAGTGCTTACTGTAATTGAACATACAGTGGGTGTACTTATTCCTGTATTCGTAAAATATGGTCAGTGTTTTATTCTATTTAGGAAAGAAGAGTTGCAAATGAAACTTGGGGCAAAATCTTTTCCCCCAAAGTGTGTTCAGTCTATCTGAACCTCACTTACTGTGTCCACAGTTCAAAGTGACCATTGTCATGCTGAAAAGCTGTCCATCGGAAACGGTTACACGTGAAAGGGGCTGTCAACCCCCAACAGCAAGGGAGGAGTCGAGGGGAGGAGCTCTTCATCTCTCTCTTATTCATTGAGAAGAAACGGTGTAGGAGCACAGATCATTATCTAACATGGTCTTCTGTTTGAAGTCATTACCTTACCAAGGTGGATATCAGAACGAGTTTAACATGCCTTTGAAGACAGCGTTTGCTTTCAATGACTACTAAGTTCTGCAATATAAACTATCAGTCTTTCAAGGTGCCCTTAATTAACCCATTTTGATTTAATACACTAACTACAGGGATGGCAATTGGCTCCTATTGCATAGTAGTTTGATGCAGTCCTGGTTTTACCAAGAGTTTAACAAGACACACCTGAACTTGTTGCCTGTACATTATGGCTCATCAAGCTCATATTAAAACCTGGAATGGGTGACACTGCTCTACAATATTTCCATCTTTGCACTGTAGTCTTTACTTGAACATGGTGATTTAAAATAGCTGTTTAATGGTAGCTACTTTTACATGTCATAAAAAACAACAGTTTTGAGAAGAAAGCTTTGTTTATTTAATTTGGCAATTAAATACTTCATGAACACATTCCAAAACTTAAAATGAAGTGTCTTTGCCATAGTCTTGAATGTTTTAGTCCTGTAGCATACATGGTGAGTTAATGAAGTATATCATTTGTACTCCTGAAGCTGCCAGCTGTGGAGCAGCTATTGCAAACCACAGCACCTTTTTGAAGTAGGTTTTTAAATTGTTTTAATGCTGAACTGACGCACAGTAGTGTTCTGTGATGTGATGCCTCAAGGCTATATGAAAGATTGTATTGCACAAACTGCATTGACTGTGTAGCACTTTCAGCAGGTACACTACATACAGTGTCCAATCCTTTTCACTTGTGATGAAACCAGATAGGACCCCCGAAAAAGGCTCAATACTGTATTGCAATCAGATTTGTGTTCTTGAAATATGCCTGTGCATCAGAGACCGATGCCATTGCATTTGCAGTAATACACTGATTCCGGTCTGGTAAGACTACAGATGTTGAGTAGGGCTGCAAGGTTTTGACAGAAGATTTTTCTCGCATGGTGCCTTGCTAACTTAGACCAACATGGTGAAGTGTTCTTTGGGTCTTAAGTGGACACTGCACTGCACTGCACAATACGTGTGCCTTGTTAATGGTCACATCTTTGTTTGATTGCATGTAATGTATTTGAGTAAACAGTGTTTGTGGACACCTTGAAGCAGTTGTGTTGCATTAGATGCTTTATTAAGGTGTATCTCTGTGTATTCTGCATTGTTTCATTCACTGGTTGAGACCAATCTGGAGCCCCATTGTGGGCACTTATTCAGCCCTATACTCGCTATTGCCACCTAGTGGCAGAGGGCATTCATTGTGGGTAGGTTGGGGTGTGATGTTTCTTGCCCCTAGGTATTAAACAAGGGAGAGATTAGAAGGGAGGGGTTTAGGCATATCTGAGAAGAGAAATGCTTTTGTGGCAGCAAGGATGTAGCCATAACATGTAGGAAAACTAGACAAGATTGTAATTGGGAGAAAATAGGTTTGATTGAACAACATGGCTTTTTTTCCATGGCACTGTGCAGATAACACATTTATCTATTTGCTTCACTGGGTTCCTATGTAGCTGTGCTTGAAAATTAACCAAGCAGAGCTGTGCATTTGTTGGCTGTATTTATTTTTTGATGAATTTCAAGGGGTGGTGGTTTAATTTAAGTTGGCTTCAATTTTAAAAGTTTTCTTTTGGTGCTATAGTGTGTGCTGATTTCTTAAACCTGGCAACAGTACAGCAGTGTGGAGTAGTGTTTAGGGCTCTGGACTCTTGACCGGAGGGTCGTGGGTTCAATCCCAGGTGGGGGACACTGCTGCTGTACCCTTGAGCAAGGTACTTTACCTAGATTGCTCCAGTAAAAACCCAACTGTATAGATGGGTAATTGTATGTAAAAAATAATGTGTAAAAAATAATGTAATTGTGTGTAAAAATAATGTGATATCTTGTAACAATTGTAAGTCGCCCTGGATAAGGGCGTCTGCTAAGAAATAAATAATAATACAGAACACGTTGTAAATAATTGTTCTGTAATAGTATGTTTGTAGCTTTTTGTTTTTATAATGTTAAATGAATACCTTATAGCAAACACACATTAAGAAATGTAAAGTATATTTGAGGCAAGTTGGCACAGAGCTGTACTCCAAACCCTGAATTAAAACCTCTGTGTTTTTTATAGCTGTTCAAAAACCTACAGGATGATGCCCTTCATCTTATTGCCTGCTCTGGCAACCGAATCATTAAATACAAAACAATTTCTAAGAGGGTTGTCACGGTTCTCTAAACAGCAGTCTTTCTCAAATGAAAAGTGTATCCTACTCTTAGAAGTGATGGGCTACAAGGGGGGCTCCTGAGTGGAGCATCTGATAAAGGTACTCAGCGTGCAGTGCAGGATGCGCCCTATAGCCTGGAGATCGCCGGTTTGAGTCTAGGCTATTCCACTGCCGACCGTGGATTGGAGTTCCCAGGGGGCGGCTCGCACTGGCGCCAAGCGCCTCCTGAGTGAGGAGGGCTTAGGTCGGCCAGGGTGTCCTCGGCTCACTGCGCACCAATGATCCCTGTAGACTGGCCGGGCGCCTGTAAGCTGCCCAGAGCTGCGTTGTCCTCCGACACTGTAGCTCTGAGGTGGCTGCATGGTGGGCCTGCAGAGTGAAAAGAAGCGGACGGCTGACGGCACACGTTTCGGAGGACAGGTGAGTCTGTCTTCGTCTCTCCTGAGTCAGCGCGGGCTTGGCAGCGGTGAGCCGGGTTGAAATAAAAGGATGACTGGGCTTTCCAAATTGGGGAGAAAACGAGAAAAAATAATTGGTGATTCCAAATTAAATAAATAAATAAATAAATAAAAGTGAGCTACATAATGTCAAAACTCAACTTTTAAATCATTTCTCTAAACTCTCCATGACAATGAGTTAAAATGTGTTCAGTAAACAAACGTCAGACACATGTCTCCCTTGGCTATTTCAACACACTGTTAAAAACACTAGCCAAAACATTTGACTTTTTCGAATGGCCCTTCCACAAAATTGTTACTGTTCAGCTTGACACAAGCGTCTGTTTGAGACCCTGCACGAAGTATGTATGAGGTACTTTGTGGTTTACTTGATTTTGTTTCTTGGGGCTTTACTTTTGTTTGTCAGGTTGGTGCATGGACAGATTTTGGCCAAGTTTTAACTGTAGCCAACATTTCCCCTGTTGTCTTGGGTGTGATGAGCTGGTGACCAGCAACACACATGTATTAACCTCTTACTGGGCACTCAGCAGGTATATTAAACTCCAAACCAGGTTTACAGCAAATCATTCACGACAGTAGACAACAAATACTCTTTAGAATTTAACACTAAACAGATTTTTAATGGACCTATTTCTTCTTGGACCACCTGATCAAACCCCCAGCTCTGACTAGCAGACACCAGTGCTGGTCATTGCTGGAATTTCACTCCATGCTAACCCACTTCAGGGTGTTGTAAATGTCAAGCTCTGCATACTTGAGTCATTTTAAAAGTGAATGGATGGGTGCTTGAAAGTGCAGCGAATCTGTTAAAATGATAAATACTTGTATTGTGTCTTTTTGTTTTGCATTTTATATGGACACTGAGTTCAAATGAAGGAACTGGTCATTTGTAATGTACATTCCCCTAATGTTTTTATATATTCCACTGTACTGTGACGTACATTTCAAAGGTGTGCTGACTTGCACCAGATAGGAGGGGAAGCTCTCAAGGAGCCTTCCAGCACCAGTCAGTGCCATTTACCAAAGAAGATATGTGATGGGAGTTTTGCTTACAAGTGACAACCAAAAATACAATATTTACTATTGAAGTTATTTAACTGTTAATGGAACTACCATTGCCTATATTTGCAGACATTAACTTGTCCATTGCCACCAATTCCCACCTTTATAGGCCCTTGTGTCTTTATGAGCACTAAATTGTCACGCACCAAAGGACAAACATACCCAAGCAAACAGAGGGAGGCAACCCCTTCCCTGGGTGAAGTGAGGCAGGATTGGCGAGGAAGAGGATCCTTTGAATCCTCTTTGCATCGTCTATGAGGAGTGTCTCCCATGCAGAGATAAGAGACCAGGGTCCGTTATTGCAGGTGTGGGGTTTGTCAGCAGTGTGTGCTTCTGCTCTGCACTGTGTGTCCATTAGGGCTGGGTGCCCAGGTGAGACTGCAGTTTAAATGCTGTTTTGAGTACACAGAGTGGCAGTGCAGGGGTTCAAAGAGCCCTGTGTTTACTTTGCTAATTGTGCTTCTTACTGTTGGCTCCTTAAGACTTCACGTGAAGACTGCTCATGTATGAAAATGTAATCTGTCTGTGGTGCTACTAACACTCTCTAGGAAACAACCCAAAGCCTCCTGTTTGTCAGAGCTTGTTGCATCTCTGGCATTTGCACCACATTTGACAAGGAGAAATATAATCGTTGTGAGAAATGGTTTGATTTATCATTGCCAGTTATGTTGTCCACTATCAACTGGCTTTGATAAATACATTTGCAGTGTAGACGTGTCAAGTGGTAATATAATACATTTGGTTACTTTTGTGCGTGAAATGTTTGTTTTCATGTTTTCGGACACACTTTGCAGAGTAGCTAACTCAGTAATTATCTGTAATTTGATCCTGGTAATTACTGGTTGATTTAAGTTAGAGCAATTAAATCTCCTTCAGTAATACAACATTACTTGGAAATGAAAGTAGAAGTACTGGCATTTATAATTAGTAAAGCATTGGGATATTTATATATTGTGGTTGTCTTATCTCCATTTATAAAACATTTCTATTCGTACGTGTGGATAGTTTTGGCAGCTTTGAAGGACTTTTTGACTCCAAGACCTTGATAAGCAAACAAGACTTCTAGTATCAGATAATAAGTTTGCTTTAATATAATGGATAGCAATCCCTTAGTGAGTTCAATTTTTTTTTTTCATATTCACTGTAAAGAGCTGTTTCCTGAATAATAAGCATCCTGCCTCCTGGTAAAGCAACACAGGAATACAAGAGAAGGCCTCCCCGCGTGGGGCTGGAGGAGGGCTCTCCGCGTGGGGCTGGAGGAGGGGCTCTCCGCGTGGGGCTAGTAACAGAAGGGATGCGAAGGAGCTGCTCATCTTGACCAGCACTATAGGAAATGTTTTGATTCGAAAGTCCTGTTGGTTTCAGAGTGTGTCTGTCATAGAATGCGGTTCTCTGAAGCTGATTGGCTGAGGACATCCTTGAGGCTTTGTAAGCTTCACGTCCAGGCAGTGTTGCCTGAATAACAACACATTTCCAGATGAAAAGCTCTTCGTCTCCCTGATGGGGACTGTCAGACTAGCTTAGCCACGCTGTACTTTACAATCTGCACACATTACATGTGTAATGAGAACGAGGATATCCAACACAACTGCTTCACAGCAGGCCTCTGGAACAGGTTGGACACCAATGAGGAATGACAATGTGATTTGAAACCCTCGGAAGAAAGATTTAGGGCTCGTAATTAAGCATTAATGTCTGCAGCAATCATTATAGGCTAGATAGTTCACCATGGCAACAGTTATCGGAAGACGCTCTCTACTCGGAACGTGACTGGCTGAGGTAATAGGTTAACCCTGCAAGTGAAAGAACCGTGTTCAATTTGAAATAATCTGTGCAGGAGATGCATCTCCTCGCAAAGGAGACATAGAAGAGGCTCACATTGGTCACTCTTTCATTTTTACATTTATCTAACTACATTACTTCATCACTGTGACAGGGATGGCTAAGTGGTGACGTCAGGCCAGAAGCAGGAACAAAACAGAAGGCAAGTACTGCGGTACAAAAGGCAAATCAAATATTTTAACAAAAAACACTGCTCACAGAGTAAAATAAATATTCAAACAAAAACAAATCTCGAACACATAACACACAACAAAACTCAGGTCAGGCTGGGCAATCGCTTTCACTGATCCTGGAGTTTCTCTCGCTCTCGTTCACTCCTCTGAACACCCACACCGAGCGCAGAAAGCTGCAGGCTTGTATACAGGTGACCATCTTCCGATTAGCAACAATTAATCAATGAATTAACTCGGGAGATGGTCACCTTCTGCACAAGATTTTTTTTTAATAAACAATCGAAACAAAACGCACGGCTTTTCACTGTCATTTATACCTAAATAAATCATAACAATAATAATAATAATAAAATGGCGTGTTTTGAACTAAACACAAAATACATTCAAATCGTACAATACCTTAAATCACCTGTTTAAATAACCAAAACTATACATTTGAAATCTTAACAATAATAATTAACAAATTCAAAATAATACAAATGCACAGGAGCAGGGAGTACCCTGTTCTGAAATAAACAACATATTCTACCGCCCTGCTACAATCACTTAAGAACATTCTTACCATCTTATGTAGGGTATCAGAATCTGGGGATATGTGAAGGTGCCTTATACCTTACACTATGCAGTAGTTATAGTGGTCTGCTTTTGTAATGGTTATCGAAGTCTATATTTCCAGCATGGACAGGGATATGTGTGTGTTCTTGACATTACATGCTTCTGGGTAGAGAGTTGTGTAGAATGCAGTGCAGGCCTTGTCACACTCTCTTGGACAGTCTGTGGGTGCCTTTGTAACCCTTTAACAGATCTAGATGGAAAGAGGCTTAATGTTTCACTCGGGCATTTGGGATTTAATGCTTCTGGTTTTAGATTAAATATACAGAACTGAAAAGTGCAAAGTTTGTGGAGTAATTTTCAAAGGGTTAGTCAGGGTGAGCCAGTAAGGGATTAAAAAGAACAAAATACAGTGCAGTCACATGGTTTACTTGTCAAAGGTTTTTAGTGTAATTTAAAAAAAGAAAATGGATAGAAAGAAAGTATAGGTTGATCAAATCAAGCTCACCTCTCACCCCCAATGTTCAAAGCAATTGTCCAGCGATTACGTGCAAAATCAGAATGGGATAATGACCATTGCCAAAGCGTGATTTGTGATGTTTCAAGGAGATTTCTTTTTGGTGATGGATTTGTGTATGGTATATACAATATAAAAGACTGTCGGTCTGGTTGCCTGTGCATGCAAAAACATGCCTTCTATACTAAAGAAGTGTTCTTGCATTCAAGTCAAGCAGT
The DNA here is from genome assembly GCA_030684275.1 of Acipenser oxyrinchus oxyrinchus. Lineage (NCBI taxonomy): Eukaryota > Metazoa > Chordata > Actinopteri > Acipenseriformes > Acipenseridae > Acipenser > Acipenser oxyrinchus. The sequence goes on along the minus strand of CM060261.1, from coordinate 11,510,680 downwards.
GATCTGTAGAGGAGGAGGGGAGAGCAATAGGAGTCTCTTATACTCTCATTTCTATGTAATTCCTATCCTATTTTGATGAAACTTGGTAAGGACATTCTAGCACGAGTTATTGTACAAAATAAGTTGGTTTTGCACAGTTAGGATACTCTTGATTTGTTGAGCATAAATTGTGCATCTTCATTCAACAGTCTTTACCAGCGTGTCGGCATTATTTTTCCCTGTTATGTAAAGATGCTTAGAACTTGGCAGTAATTTCTTGTGGTGGCCATTCTATAGCATAGGGGTATGCTGAGATCGCCATGGAACAGTGGGCTTATTGTTCTGCTTCATTTAAAGTAATTGGCCTTCATCTTGAGATCTAACAACCGGCTATCATTTTGGCTGTGTCTTTTGTTTTGTGTTGTGCATGCTGCTCATGGTAGACGGAGTGAATTCCATGTTATCTGTCAGGATTATCACGGCAGACACAAGTGGAATTTGCTGTTTGCATTTTTAAAGTTTCAATATTCTAGGTGCAGTGGTGGGGGGGCTTGGCGTGACCTGAATTAATACAGCAGGGTTTCATCGTTACAGTGCAGAACTGGGTAAAAGGAAGAATGTTTGTGGCTCCCATTTCAATTGCTCTTGAGTTTTTATTACAAAGAGGAACATGCATAAAGCAAGGGCTTTTGAACTCCTGCTATAGTATTCTGGAAATAAATAAATATATCCGACACAAACAGGGATGCAAGTCAGTTATGATTGTTGATACTCTTTCAGCTGTTTTTGACATCCAATCTGTTTTCAATGCGCAACCAAGGGAACGGGCCGTACCATTATTACACAGGTCGTCTTTATTTTTTTTTTTTTTTTAGCTGTGACAAATAAGCTGAGTACAGTGTTATGCATCACTGATTATTAATAATGTTACACTATTAGACACACTGTAGAACTGTAATATGACACCTTTTAAATGCTTTATTTATTATTTTCCTGATGCCCCCATTGTTGCCACAATCGGTTGTAAGCGGCAAATGATGTCTGAGTAGAACTGCAGCTCCTGGTTTTCGAAATTGAAATTATTTAATCAAGATGCTGGTTTTAAAGTGGCTGAAGTCTGGAAGGATTTTTAAGTAGTTTCTGATGAGGAAACACTTGTAATTTAAAATGTTATCTAGATTTGTCGGCAAAAAACTATAGGTAGAACTCGGGCCCGCTGTCAGCATGCAAAGTTCTTATTTAGTGTACTGGTTTATTACAGCCCATTACTGTAATACATATAACTAAATCTATGGATTAGGCTCTTGAATTCAATCAATACTCTGGCAGAATGCAGTAAGAAAGCAATGAGACAAATGTAACTAGTTTTACATGCAGAGTAAATGGAGCTACCTTTTAATAAACAAAAACTGACCTGCTCTCAAGCATCTAATTTAAAGCAGCTTCCATATATGTTTGCCTGTCTTTCGCTTGTTTTGTAGCTTTGACTAGTTTACTGCTTTTCCAGTTTTCAATGGTTTGGGACCTCAATAAACACCAGCCCCTTTCAACTAACCTAAGAGAACAGCCCTAGACATCTGAACAACCAGACTAAGTATGAAGCATCCCTACAGAGGGTTTTGAGAGACTAAATATAGAAAAATGTGTTTAATAAAGTTGGTACTCGGTAGATTGTTAGTCCCTGCTCTAAAGAGATAAATCCTGTTGAAATTTAGTTTTGTCCTCTGCAGTGGGTTAACCTGCCCCTGTTGGCTCCCCCAGGAGCAGTTTTCCTCGTCAGACTGCATTTTTTTGTAGCAGTTTTGAGGCAGTGGGATTTGCTCAGACCTGAGGTAATCTTATCTGCTTCGTAGTGCCACGGAAGATCAGAAGTGCTGCGTGTACAAGATGGGAAAGCGAAGTCGTCCATTGCAGCTTTAAAACCAGTCCTGTGGGTTGGTTTTGTGAAATAAAAATGTTAGGTAGTTGCCCTCTTTTTATGTGCTCTGCTGAGATTGAAGACACCGCTGCTATGCAGAGAGACGTCACAATGCGAGGGTCTGTCCTGGCGAGGAAACTGTTCTTTGAGAAGATTCGGCCCTCCTTTCTTTGCAGCCTGGGTTTAAATTAGAAGTAATATCTGTCTCCTCAGGTCTCACTGGCACAGGTTCCTGAACCAGATATTAGTTCAGTAACCTTATGGAAATCAAATACTGTAAAACTGTGTTAGCTGGCAAGAAATGTTCACTTATTTCACTTGTATGCAAAATATACATGCAGCAACATTTGCATAATTACTCAATTCAGTTTATATACAGTGTGTTATTTACACGCATAAGCATTTGTTGCTGTACATATGTCCATTGAAACAAAATTAAGTTGATGCAGAATTGTCCTATTTTACAGTATATATTAGCAATAGGCTATATAAAAATAGTGATTTAAGATATATTTCATTGTCAGAGGATGATTAACTGTTCCTGTACTAGCACAGTGTAGCTCGTTATCTTACAAGAGCGCTATGTAGTGCTGTTATTGAGTGTTTCTGTGACGGTATAAAGGTTCAGTTAGAATAGATCACAGTAAACTGCTCCTGTTCATGAACAGTCCAGTTCAGATTCTTGCAGACGGGATCCTGTGGCGAATGAAACATCATTGTCCAAACTTAGATCACTGTGACCTTATAATAGACTACATAATAGTGTGGTCTATTTCCAGTTACTTCGTGTTTTCATTGGTGTCAGTCACTGGGGCTAGTCCTATATTTGTAGTTGGTTTGCCTGGTACCTCTGAAGGACTGTTTCCTGTGTAGAAATGGAAGACCATGGCTTTCATCATGGAAAGAGAGCTGCTCAATGGAGTTCTGAGAAGACTATCTAAAAGCAGGGGATTTACTTTGGGAGCAATCCTTGTCACATTCGAATTATAAAACAATTAATACATTTTCAACAATACACAGGGGGCAACAACAGTAAGTGGTTTGGATGTTATAAAAGACATGCAGTGTTATCTGATACTCACAATGACTATTGTCAGCCCTGCGCTGTTGTATTCCTCAAAACATTCCAGCTAGTTGTGACACTGAACTCTGTTGAACCAGAGTTCAATAAATAATTAGATTAAAAGATGAATCGTACAAATTAGCTTCAATACATAACCCTTTTCATGAATCTGCCAGTTAAAATAACATTGGCAGATTCATCAAGATTCTGCACAGCAAAATCCACTTCCTCAGAATTGTTGATGGCAGTCTCTAGGGCTGTGTTCGAAGGTTTGTTCGCTAGCCAGGGATTCGAAGATTGTTCTAAACCTTCGAAGGTTCGTCAGCTGCCAATCATGCACTGTGTGTTTTTTTTTCTTTCTGTTAACAGAAACTGTTTGACAAAATGTGAATACTATAAACCACACATTAAATGTCACTCACATGCAAAATGTGATATTTTAATTTGTATAATGCATATTACGTAAACAAAAGTTGTTCTTAAAATCCGCTACCAAATCGTTACACGTATAGCAACTCTCTATGGTGCCACAGCCGTGTATGGAGCAGGGTATAGTATCCAAAGCAGTGGGTCGTACCTCGTGGCTGTATTGCTTCAGTTAAATATGTACTGAATACCTAGTGTACAAGACAGTGTGAGAGAAGTGCTATGGTAGAATATGTTTGAAACATACAAAATATACGCCAACACTAATAATTTTAATTTCGAAAACTGAGCACCGTCCTCCCCTCCCCCCTCCAGCTCATGTTATCCAGAGGCAAACCTTTTAATTTCTTCATTCGCCATCTCGACTGCAAAACGTTGTATAGCATAAGGCGTAAGCTTTTATTTGAAGAAATGTCTCGAAACCCCTCTGCTGTTTTATGATTTTTTTGTTAAATTCCCAGACGACCAAAAACAAAGTTGAATGCAAACTGTGCAAGCGACTTGTATCATGGAGGCATAACTATGGGGTCTCTGGGGTCACTTGACAAGCGTAAGTTCATATTATTAGTAGTATTATTAATATTTTTAGTAGTATTAAAATGTGACTGATAACCTGCTTGGAACAGTGACTGTTTAATAAAGCTTTGTCCGCTGCAGTTGGTGCTGGTGCAATGCAAGCTTACTGTATATCGCAAGCAGCTTCAAGTACGTGTAAATAATCAATGCGTATTTAAAAAAAAAAAAATTAAATTCTAAAAAGATGAATAATATGTTCTAATATGACATATTTTTAAACTACATGTGAATGTTTTATTACGTGTATATGGATCACCTGTAAAATAGGATTTTCAATCAAATATGAACAAGTAACTATGGTGACGTCACCAGTAAATTATGCAAATGAGCACCATCGAAGGTTCGAACCTTCCTTCGGTAATGTATTCCGAACCTTTGAAGGTCAAAATGTACCCTTTGTTGCAGCCCTAGCAGTCTCTCCCTGCCCTTCTGCAGCACAGACTGCCTCGGCTCCCTGTGAGCTGAAGTAGACGCCTGCAGGGTTAAGTATTGTCCGGCAGGGGGCTGTAGCTTGCCGACATCTGCTGTGGAGCCGATTGGCTGGGGAATCGAAGGACACGACCACTGAGCTTCAGTTCTGAGCTGTGGTGGGGGGACATAATTGGACGTTGTAAATTGGGTACGCTACATTTGATAAAACAAATATACTGTATATAAATAGTGGTGCACCAGTAGCAACTTGATATCCGTAAAGCTAAAAAAAAAAGAATAATAGTTGAGTAAAACACTTAACTTCATAAATAAATGAAGATTACGTTAAACAGGAGTTGTATTATCTCGGATTACTCAGTAAATTGACTTGTGTCAGATATCTCCTCTGGTAATAAACCTGCTTTTATGCCAACAGTGTTTCATGTTCTACCTGCCTCAAGTCTAACTCTGTATCTGGTGGTTACGTTGCGGCTGAAATACGCCTGCCAGTATATCTTATTTTTCCAGACAGCCGCATTCTTGTTTAGTGTTGTCTGAGCTAGTTTGTTATCAATGACCATCAATGTCTAAACGTTTGTCTTGCTTAGCGTCAAAAACAATACACGCTTACTTGATCAAACGGCAGCAGATCTCCATACAGATGTTTAAAATGTGTGGTCCAATGGTTAAAGAAAAGGGCTTGTAACCAGGAGGTCCCTGGTTCAAATCCTACCTCAGCCACTGAGTCATTGTGTGACCCTGAGCAAGTCACTTAACCTCCTTGTGCTCCGTCTTTCGGGTGAGACGTAATTGTAAGTGACTCTGCAGCTGATGCATGGTTCATACACCCTAGTTTCTGTAAGTCGCCTTGGATAAAGGCGTCTGCTAAATAAACAAAAAATAATAATTCAAAAAATAGCCTTGCCTGGTTCTTTCTATATTTTTGGAGAAGGAAATAAGCTGAATAGACCCTCTGTGTTTCATACTGATGGACCAAAAGAAGTCTGAACCGGAACATGCACACAGTCATGCTTTTATTGTAAGCAGTGTAAAGAAAATGATGAAACTCAAGTAGTGCTGAATTCTTTTTTTCTCTACACCTTTTCCCAGAATAAGTAGCAGCATGAAGTCCTGTTCACGTTACTGAGCTGACCTCAAGGTTTTGACCTAAATGTTTTTTTTCGATCCCACTGTGTGAACTTGACCAAGATTGGATAGCTTCTAGGTTTAAGTTATGGGATAGTTTCCAGTCGGACTTCTCGCAAGTCCTGTGATAAGTTTGAAATGACCAAAACCAGCAGAGACTTAAACTTGGATAATGTCTGACTGATGGTGACTTGTAAGATCTAGGAACAAGGACAGATTAGTCAGAACCTTTGAATCAATCCTGTCACGCGGCCTAGCATGGGTAACGAGGAAGCTTTAGCTTCAGCTCTTAGTCCTAGGCAGAAATTAATGCAGGTTTTATAGCTTTTAATTCCAGCTAAGAACACAAACCTGCTGTGTTCGTGAAAGGTCGACCATCACTTTACTAGGCAGAGTGAAGGGGGCGTTCATTAGCAGGCTTTAAATTTGGGAGTGGGCTAATGGTGAGTGTGTGTGTGTTAATCCTCTTCCTCTGTGAATGTGGCTCGGGGTGACACTGCCAGCTTGGAATTCGAGTTGCAGGCCTGTGCTAAAGTTAGTGGGTGAGGCCAGAGGTATCCTGTGATCCTGCTCCCAGCCTGTACATTACACCAAGATACTAAATCAGCCTCCCAGACAGAAATAAGAAGCAGCCCAGAACAGAGCTGTAATACTGGAGGGAGGGGTGGAGGCTTTGCCAGCATGGTTACATGAGCTACATATCTGAACATTACTCTGCAAGTCATGTTGCTCTGTGAATAATGATATAATGCACATATGTATGTTGCCCGTTACAGTTTTACATAAGGCTGTAAATATACGTTCGAGAGAACTGTTTATCCGATTGTGATGAAACTTGACTCGGATATACCTTGCGTTCCTTGAGTATCTTGGTCATACGTAGTGGAGCATGTTTGTATGCATGTTCCACTTACACTCACAGTTTTAGTTTGCAGCATTACTGCAGACCAGCTCAGATATTGCTGGAGAACCAGGACCAGTATTAACATGTACAGGTCTGCAGGCTTGGAGAACACAGTGCATCCCATTGTAATTACGGTGCATATTTGCATCCTAACATGCTGTAATGAGAGTGAAGATGGATACAGTGTGTTTCCTTGCCTGCGGAGGTCCTGGTGTTTTCCGATTGCTTGAGCCACGCCTAGTGAGCGCATTCACTTGTGTGCACTTGCTTACGTGGAACCTTCTAGCAAACTGTGTTATTGGAGTCCACAACCTCTACCTTTCATCATCCAACTAGGTTGATCCATAGGCTTCCTCTATCTTGTGGCTGTATCTTGAGATCCACCCGCTCGAATTAGAAATTGTACTTTGATGTCATTGCTTTTACCTTTTTATACAGGCTGGGTGCCTGGATTTGAATCCACGTGTCTCGAATGTGCAAAGATAGTTGGGTGGTTTCAAGTTAGGAGTCGATTTGATAAATGAGGACACTACTGTTTTTTGTTTTTTTCCTTTTAGATCATTTTACAGTACCAGGGAATACACCTGAATTGCATGTGCCACTCTTCCCAGTGCTGTAAAGTGCTCTAAAAATGCAGCTGAGGCATACCCCTGCATGATATAGGCTGATCACGTCAACCTCTTGGTTTCCACATAAATCACAAAAACACCACACAGTGTGGACATACGGTTTGTTTAAGAAGTGAAACAAGTCCAGTAAAACCTTGATTATCCAAACAGACCCTTGTGTGCTGTGCTCTTCTGCCCTGTTGTCACAGAGAATGTGCTATTCTGCCCTCAATCTCTGGTATGTACAGAATACTGCAGTGATGACATGTTTTTATTTATAGGTAAATAGGTTGATTTAGTTAGGAGGTTGGATTGGGAAAGTTATATAAACAATTTCACAGTTGCAATTCACTTATCTGAACAGTTTTGTTATCCAAACACCCTCTATTCCCAGTCACTTTGGACATTTGAGGTTTTACTCTGGTACATATAGTGTAAGCACAGGGTGTACCTTTCTAACTTCTTGTCCTAGTTTATCTGTCATGGTGATTTTTCACGGTAACTCTTAACTGTGGTTAGTTACCAATTATAATAAGTAATGACATGCTACGTTTAAGAGTAATATTATCATCTTATTGCTATAAAATAGTTCACCTACTAGCACAGCCTTTTTTACATGCTGTGTAGATTGTAAGTGTACTGTATTCTCTGGATAAGACTGGGAGTCAGGCACGCACGCAGCTGTAACCCAGCAATAGGTTACTGCGTATCCGAACGTGTCTTTGAAAGTTCATTGTCTGTAAAGCTCAGGAAGGCCGAGTCAGGAGACCTGCTGTGTCCTGTGAGTGGGACTTTCTGAGGGAACAGCGCTTCTGGAAGGGGTCTAAAGGACAGTGACTAACATAGCTCAAATACCACAGTTTTAAAGGGGAGGCTTGTGGATTTCCAAGGGTTAGAAACCCTGCCTGCTCCTTCTGGGTTTTTTTATTTTATTTAACTTTTTGCAGCTGTGTATAGTTTTTGATATAGTGGAGGCGTATGTCACCTGTATCGGTATATTGGCCATTTCTCCTAAGCTGTAGATACAGAACAGCTTATTCGGTTGTGATAAAACTTGGTAAGGACATTCTGAGTATCATATTTCGCTTAAGAAAAAAGCTGGTGGTCTGCTTTGTCATGGTAGCTGTGATGAATGGATGTTTTGTAGTCTTTTTCATTGCAAACCATAAGGTATAACCAGGCTGAGATTCTTTTTCTCTGGGTGCCAATTAAAGAAATGTCCTTGTGTCTGGTATGTGTGGAATGTCAGATGTGGCACCTGTTCAAGCAGATACAGAGCTGGAGTAGAATCCCTATGGAGTGTTTGTGGTAGCATTGCACTGTAACTGTATTCCACAGAGGATGTATAACCGCCTAGGGGCTGTCTTCCAATTCCCACTGAGACGCCCGCTGTAATACCTTACCTTGCTTTGTTATATGGGGGTTCTCTTGCACAGCCTTTCAGATGTGTTCATCTACGTTTCACTATTTTCTTCAAATCTGATGTTCGGTCTTAAGCGATGAAACTAAAATAAACCCTTGTTTATCCCATCCCCAGAAAGGACACAGCTTGCTTTGTGTTAGATTATCGTGCAGTTGACTGTGTTTGTTGCATAGAGGTACAGCACACACACTGATTCCCAGCTGTGCTGTTATCTGATTAGAACAGTTCTCAGGATGTTTCGTCTCGACACAACTCCACAAGAGCACTTTCTGGCAACAGCAAGAAAGAACCGGTCATTTCAATTGTCATGTGGCATGTACAAATAGTAAGTGAAAATAACCCCAAATGGGGGGATAAACCCAGAAAAACAGAAGCGCTAATCCTAAGCGACATAGCTGTAATAGAATAAAGTGAGACCTGTAGTTGTGATGGGGTTATGATAACAAGAAACACGCTGACAAAGACTGTCTGAATGCTTGTAATTCCTTGACTTGCCTCTGTAGCCCTAGCGCAGCATTATCCACCAACCTCCTTTTTCTTGTTCTGAAGATAGGGATGCAATGTGCAGATCATTTAAACACTCAAGATGAAAAGCTGCTGCCACTGACTGTGCTATAGTGCAGTTTTACTCTTGAAAAGCACAATGCATTAGATGTGTTGTAATCTATAGAGTTTTACTTAATAAATCACAGGTATGAACCCATTTGAAATTGTGATGAGATTAAATTTGACTTGATTTGAAGGCAGTGGCCACCTCTGGTGATACGCATTAACGTTATATTGAGTTAGCCTTCTTTAGAGGAAAGTGCTTGATTTGTTAAATGCACCACAGGAATTTGGTAGTTGCCATACCATAAAATGTAACTTCTTGTGGTGGCACATTGCAGTGGTTTTGTCTACATAAAATGTAATGTATTAATCTTATCAAACAATTATTAGATTATCACATAATATATGCTTTCAAAATATATTGAGGGGTCTGTTTAATGATCTAAATGGCAGAATTTTCACAAAAAATCTAATTCCACTGTGCTTTGAGTCATTCATAAAACATGGACAAGCTTCCACTGATCATGTCCCTACATCTGCCTGTAACGTCCTGCGTGGCGAACACGATAACTGCCTTGATTATCATGCAATCCCAGCCTCCTGTGGACTTTCAGATTGCGTTTGGCTACAATGCGATCAACACTTTAGTTTGTATGTGTTCTCGTACATTACTGTGAGGTTGGTATGTGGTTATGAGGACCCTCTATGTGAGTGATCTGGTTTCTATATGGAGGAATGTTAAGTAGGTCTGTAAAACCCCAGCTGGATTAATAGGGCTAAACAGGGGCAGTGTTTTAGATCCACCACTGATTTAGATAGACCCCAAAGACATTGTCAAAAAAATTGAGTCGGCTATACCGGTATGCTTTGGAAAGATTTGTTCGTCCAGGCTTCCCTGAAAAATTCCTTGTCTTGCTTTCCTTTTGCAGCACCTTCCTCCATTCAGAACTGGTTAGAATGCTGCAACAAGTCTCAGCCAAGGCTCTTGGTTTCTGTAGTGTGCTGTATAAACACAGACTTGTTAGGCTGGCCAAGTGCTTCCACGTGTGTGCCCTGGAAATCTGCTGCAGGTTGAGAGGCTTCCAGATGTCTGGAAAGCCACCAGGGACCAGTGACCCAGTCTGCTTACACTTCAATTCATTCAGGATGTCCTGACAAGCTGTTAAACTGGATGAAGCTAACTGGCCTGTGTTTCATTTGATGTGTCTTTCTCCAGTACAAAGATTTCTTAGTAGTATTAAAGGCGTTATGCTGCTTATTTTAATATTTTGTACAAAACCGCTTCTTGAAAACCTCAAATCTAAATCGTTAAATGTCACTTGGTTCAGATTTTTAAAAATGTATTTCTTTTTTTAGTTTGTGATTTTATAACCTCCTGCTAGAAGTAATATCAGTGGCCTTCACGTCAGAATTAGGGAACATCCTTCCACACTGTATCCAGTACTGCCTCCTTAAACACTAATAACAAACTGCAAATGCAATGAGAGTTAGTTCTACAAAGTGGCCTGCATGAGTTTATGTGGACTTTAAACATCTCCTTGAGGTTTCCAGAGACTGGTGGTTAACCGTCATCAATTCACAACTGTCTCGCATTCTTTAATGCCCTCCTCAAACAGAGCAGATGCTGGTATAACAAAAGCAAACCAAAGTGTAGCAAACCTCTTTATAAAAGTACCAGGGAAGTGTTTTGATTAAAAGCAGCTGTGCTAGCACGTGGAGGCTTGAGACCAGGCGCATGTTGTGTTTACTGGAGTTTGGAAGAGGTTGTCATCAGAAGGGCAGGGGGTACACTTCAAATTGAGGTTTACTTCTAGCGGACAAACTCCTGGAACTGTCACTTGCAACTAATGAAAGGGAGTGGTAGTGTGTTACTTTGAGTTTTGTGTGCTCTGGCTATGCAAAATACAGAGCAGGCATTCAAGTGTGACTGATGAGTTCACTGCTGCTGTCAAAGTGACACCTACTGGCAGAGTTTGTCATAGCCACTTATTTTTGATGGAAAAGTGAAGAAAAATGTGATGGGTTAAAACAAGAATGCCCATAAAATGTCACACAGTAACCATTTACATTTAAGGACCAATGGCATGGATGTGGGAAGTTATGAGGTAATAATGGAAGTCTTATTTGATTGAGGGAGTTCCCTTATTACCTTGTAACACTGCACAGCAATGCCATTATCCCAGTTTTACAGCTTACAAGTTATTTGCCTTTGCTTGTCTGAAATAATCATTGTAGACCCCAGGGAAAGGGGATGTAGCAGTCGCTCCCATCTGGTTTGCATTGTTTCCTAGCAGGTGTCATTTACAGCCTTCCATAGATGATGTCACAAAGGCGATTTAAGATAGAAGGGTACTGTAAAGTGATCAAAGCTGCTATCACCTACCAGAACCATCTTCAGTCCCCTTTGTGTCAGCATGACACTGCAGATTAAGAGCAGTAATTGTGTGCATGCCCTCACCTAAATCAATGCTGTGTTGCTGATTTTTATCAGATCAATAATTTGAATGCAAATTAAGTGTGTTCTCCAACATTTTTTAGATACTAAAAACACATTTCAAATTCAAGATTTGCAATGCCTGTGACCAGTCAGGAAAACCCTCTTCAATAAAATACTTTGACATTTAGGCTTGAGTGTGAAGTGATATCGGAATAAAATGCGCCATTTGCTTGCTGGTCTGGTTTCTGGTTAAGTACAGTGCACAGAATAAAGTGTGAATTAGTTTTCTAAATGGTACTTTGGTGTGAAAATGTGTTTTGACACTGCAGCTGGGCTAATCCCTGAAAATGAAACATTTTGTTTGGTTTATAAATCATTATCAGACTAATGTCTTGGGTTCACCAGTAGTTTCGAGTGATTTATGGAACACGTTACATTGTCGTACTCAGTTTTACTGTTGTGTCTATTTTGGCTCCAGGGTTTCTGTAACAATGCTGTTATACATGTGCAGCCTCGAACTTCAGTAATGGAGTCCAGCTGCATTGTGCTGTAAGAAAATACCACAGTAGCAAGCTGTACAAATCATATCTGTTATGAATTCCTTTATGTAGTGCCCTGCAGCAATGAGGGTGGCTGGGAGACTGTGCTTGGATAACAGTGCTAACCCAAAGCAGCTCTATCTCCACCACATGTTCTCAAAGTTTAGCTAGAGCCTGTATTCTCCAGCTTGGGTAGTATATGTGCACATCGCATGCGTGTGCATCTCGGATTGCAATATAAACGTTAACGCTGCAGTAGTGCTTCCTGTCTTGAATTTTAAATTCTCAATCTCCAATAATCCAGCAGGTGTACAGTTTAATTCAACTGTGCCAAAGGCATCAAGGAAAGGAACTCCTTTCCATTTGCCGTTCTGCGAGAATGAGGTCTGTCCTAATCTCTGGTATCTGATTGACACTAGAGTATGCACGCTGATTGCTGTGAAAGGCAGCTCTGCCCTGTGTTTTTATCTTTTTCCCAAATAAGCAGAAGCACAATATACTATAGTAACTTGATTTGGGGCTAGGTTAGATAACCCAGAGCTGGCTCACTATCGCTTGAAGGAACACATTCCTTTGAGCTGGTTTTGATGTGGTTGCAGAGGCATGTTTCTCTCGCTCAGTGCACTAAGCGTTATCTGCGGTGTGTCTGAGGGTGTGGGAGCAGACTGCATTCAGGGGAACCAGACAGGATTAATCTGAGATTTTATACTTCTGTAAACAGGACTAGTGAGTGCTTCTGAGCCAATGAGCTCTGTGCATTTCACAGGTGACTGTTTCAAAACAGGCTGTAAGTTTGAATTGAATGTTTCATAAAATAGGCCCTAAATGGATCAGGTTGGTTTTCAATGTTTAAGATGTGTTTGTTTTTTTTAATTTACAGCAACGGCAATGTTATCTAATAGGCACATGTTTGTGGTGCACAGTACTTAAAAGGGCATTTAGTTAATGCAAGTGCTAAGGCATGTTTTTTTCTGAGGGGAATAATACAGTTATCGCAATGGCACAAAACATGACTTTGAGTAAGTTGCGGGGTTCCGAAAAATAGTTATACATCGCCACCTCTTTAAATAACGTACCTGTAATTTCTTTTCATAACATCCTGACAACTTTTTACACTTCAAACTTGTTTCAAAGCCCTTTTCAAAATGTCTGCTCTAGTGCACTGGGGTTTGAGACCTGTCCTCAATCACTGCATAAAATAATAATAATAAAATAATACTACTTACTCTTTTAATGATGTATTTGCATTTACAATCTGCGTCTGCTCATGTTTCTGTTCACTAACTTGAGAAGCAAAATCTTGCAGCAACGCTTCCTCCCACCTCCCTCAATCACAAACACGTCATTTTGAACAAAAACAAGTCCTACCCATTCTGTTCAGTTGCCTGCCAGCCATGTATCTTCATAGTCACAACCAGGGATGGAAATAAGACCTCCATTTGCATAGCAGTTGCACCCATTCCAGGTTTTATTATGAGCTTGATTAGCCACAGACTCGGGTGTATCTTATTAAACTCCTAGCAAAACCAGGAATTGGATCCAGCTGCTATGCAACGGGACTCCTGCTTCCATCCCGGGTCACAACAAGCAAAACCGATCTTGGTCCTTGCACGATGTGACCGCACTGATGAACAAAGTGATTAGAAAATAAACGTACTTGGGAAGAGACGCCAGATCTTTTTAAAATCTGTCTTTACAGTGAGTTGCTTGCACTGCTGTGATGATGAATTGTGTAACCAGTACGGCTGATGCCTTTATCAGCATCGACCTGTTTCTAAAAGGTTTCACATCAAGACTCAATGATTGTTTGCAGTTGCATTTAAACTTGACTTGGAACCTGCCCTACATTCATGTATTCATTTGTATTGCTGCAGGTAGTCATGTTAACATCTTTAGACTCATACCAATTACCTCTGCTGTATACTATCCTCTGCAACATATAATTATTTAAGAGGAAGAATGTTAACAAATAATAGGCCAGTTCTCAATAGCCAACTTCCTCCAGTAGACTTTGACAGATGAAGAAAACATTGCTGAGGTTCAGAAGGTAGATTAATCAACCCCACTCGGGGAGGCTTGGGTTCAGTAATTGGTGGAATTCCAATCAGAACTGACTGGTCTTGTTTTGAATGACCCAGAAGCCACTGGCCTTGAGTTTTTTTGGAGTTGATTTAAAGGTTTGTTACTTTTTCCTGCTGGACTGACAGGTAGTACTGAGGTAGTACTGAGAGCACACCCGTCCAGTTCTGAGTGACGTGCAGTTTAGCCGAAAATACCCGCTCGCAAAACATATTCCTAAATTAACATGTATTGTGTTTTGAACTAGCAGCTCATGTTCCCATTCCGTTTCTGGCGCAACGTTGTGTTTTTCGAGCGAGTTTTCAAGCGGCGCATTAACCTTTTCTAGATGTGGGATAGTAACAAGCTGTAGCACAGGTGTTCCAGGTTCATTGTAGTTAAGTTATGCTGGGTTAATGTCTGGTTTCTGTTACGTGAGTGTGTGTGTGTGTCTCTCTCTCTCTCTCTCTCTCTCTCTCTCTCTCTCTCAATACGATTTCAATCTGTAACGAAGTGGCTTTAATTACACATGCATTGCATTCAGGTGATTGATGGCAATAAACTCCTGAGTGCTAAAAGCACAGCATGTTGTTTTTGAAGTTGGCAGGGATCACTTTGGCACAGAGCGCGACACAATTACCACCAGTACAGATCTGCAAAGCCAGGCAATAGCAGGTTGTTGATTTATAATTGCTCTTCAGTGATGTTTACAGGAAAGGCGCCATGGTGCAGCTCAGTGCCAGGTAGGTGTCAAGTCTCCTCTTGGAGGGAATGCAGGGTCCGGGGTATTATCCCTGTGAGTGTTTCCAGATTGCGCAGTAATGAGCTCTGAATGGAGTTGGTGAAGAGAAATCTCCCATGGGTCTTACTGCGTGTAACAAGGGATTTGAAGAGGCCTTCACAAGGGAAGCGCCAATCAGCATGGGAGTAAAAGGCTGTGGTGGTTGTTTTTTAAAAAGCCTGTGTTTTTTACTAGCACCTTTCCGTAGTTTCTCCTTCTGTCTAGGTTTCGATTCAAAGAATAATTGTGTAATGGCGTCTAACCAAACTGTAAATCCGTTTCAAATGTACGATACAATTATGACAAGTAGAATCTCTGCACCAAGTACAAACAATTGTAGTGGTCATGGTAGGTTTTCATTTCTTTCGCAAGATCAATCTTCTGCCTGGAAATGCCCTAGCTAAACCTACTTTCCCCCGACTTGCTGTAGCTGGTTTAGAGAAATATGT